>PVKM010035529.1:0-15137 GCA_004027735.1 Carollia perspicillata | reverse complement strand
CCCACCCCCATTATCCACTCCCCCCTTCCCTCTGGTTACTGTCAATTTGTTCTTTATTTCAATGTCTCTGGTTATATTTTGCTTGCTTGTTTGTTTTGTTGACTAGGTTCCACTTATAGGTGAGATCATATGGTATTTGTCTTTCACTGCCTGGCTTATTTCACTTAGCATTATGCTCTCCAGATTTATCCATGCTGTCTTTCTTTCTGCTGCATAGAAGTGCTGGCGAGGTTGTGGAGAAAAGGGAACCCTCATACACTGTTGGTGGGAATGCAGACTGGTGCAGCCACTGTGGAAAACAGTTTGGAATTTCCTCGGAAAACTAAAAATGGAACTGCCATTTCACCTGGCAGTTCCACTGCTGGGATCATGCCCTAAGAATCCGGAAACAGCAATCCAAAAGAACCTATGCACCCCAATGTTCATAGCAGCACAATTCCAATAGCCAAGTGCTGGAAGCAACCTAAATGCCCATCAGTAAATGAGTGGATCTTTTTCTTCGTCTACATTTTAAACAATAAAGTTTTACACATATGTAATTTAAAAAGCTGAACAGCATATAAGGTTTATTACATAACACACTCCTCCCATGATCCATTTTCTCCCCTCCCCACTACCTGTTTTAGTGGGATTTTTAGGATTTATTTCATATCTATAATTGTCCCATTTGTAATGCTACTTCTTGAATTTACAGTTTTAGGCTCTATCTACAAGTATTTAACAATCCCATCTCCACATGCGCCCTTTCCCATCCCCCTAATTTGTTTATTTATTTAATTTTTATTTATTGATTTTAGAGAGAGAGGGGAAGGGAGGGAAAGAGAGGGGGAGAGAGAGAGAGAGAAAGAAAGAGACAGAGAGAAACACAGATCTGTTGTTACATTTATTTACACATTTCTTGGTTGCTTGTATGTGCCCTGACCAGAGATTGAATCAAAGCCTTGGCGTATGGGGACTATGCTCTTAACTGAGATACCCAGCCAGGGCCTACCGCTCCCCGCCCCCGCAATTTAGATTAGATTGTAATTTTGGCTGAATCAACATTCAGTGTTTATGTTATGATTTTGTAAACATTAATCAAAACTAATATATGAAGTACTTTCCTTTTCTGCACAATTTTTTCCCTACTAGAGTTAAAAATTGTCTTGTTTTTTTGTTAGGCTTAGATTTATACTCAACACTACTTTGCCTCCTCTGTCCCAACTCTCCCTTACTTGAACTAAAGCTCTTCTCAAAACATCTGACACATCAGGCGTTTCCAGCAATTTCTTCTTCTTGAAAAAGTCTTCTCCCAGGCCTTTCGGCTGGTTTCAATCAAGTCTGATCATTCTCCAAACATTAAACAAGCTGTCATCCTGGAATCTGTCTTCACCATCATTCTAGAGATTCCTTTCATCTTCCTCCCACACTAAACCAGCCCTATCCTGTGTCTCACCTTGTTTCCTTTTTTGGTCCACTCTCTTATCTTTATGGAGAGCATCTCCCAATAGCTTTTCCCAATGGAATTTGAAAGGTAAAAATTTTAAGGCTTTGTTTATCTGAACATATCTTTAGTCCACCTCCACATTTAACTGGTAGTTTGGCTGGATATAGAATTTTAAGTTGAAAGTAGTTTTTCTTCAGAACTTGAAGGTCTTAGTCTACTGACTGTCAAGCTTCTACTTTTGCTGGAAGAGGCCATTATGATACATGACGTGGCTTCTCTCTTCTTCTTCCTCCTCCTCCTCCCTCTCTCCTCTTCTTCTCTTTCTCCTCCTCCTCTTTCTTCTTTAAAAAAAAAAGTTCTGCTCTAGAAGCATGTAGATTTCCTCAACATTCCTAGTATTCTGAAACATCATGATACTATGCCCTGGTGTGGGTCTGTTTTCTCCCCGTGGGTTGGGCACTCAGATGGCCCTTACAATCTGGAAACCCATGTCCTTTAGCTTTGGTAGATTTTCTTGAATTATCGTTATCAACTTCTTCTGGATTTTTTCTAATCTCTCTTTATGAAACTTTTAGTTTTAGATTGGATCTCCTTATCTTCACCTGCACTTTTATACTTTTCTCTAGTTGCTGTCTTCTTGTCATTTTGTTCTCCTTTCTGGGAGGGTTCTTTATCATCTGTGCTTTCTACCAAGTTTTTCATTTTTGCTTTAATATTTTAAATTTCCAACTATATTTCTTATTCTCCTAATGTTCTCTTTTTATGGCATCTTCTTCTTGGTCTAAGATTGCCATATTTACTAGAATTCTCTGAAGACTCTAATTGTCTTAGAGTAAATATGGCAATCTTAGACCAAGAAGAAGATGCCATAAAAAGAGAACATTAGGAGAATATTATTATTATATAATAAAGTAAAAATAAAATATTATTATTATATTTTAGTTTTCATTTCCCCATATAATTTTTTCCTGTTTGTTTCCTATTTGTTTTTTCAGATGTCTGCTTGTCAAGAAGATTTCCAGGAAAAAACCTAGACATACAATGGAAAATTGTGAAAATATAGTTGCCTGAAGGTGTCAATTGTCAGGAAAACTCCACTTTCAGATTCTTTAGCTCTTGGCTGGTCAGATTGCCTAGGAAGATGTCTTTAACCCACTGCATGGAAGGTATAGGCTTGACTACACAGTTCCAGAAGCTAAGGGCAGGGGTGTCTGTGTGTCTAGGGATGGAGGGCAAGGTGTTACTGAGAGGTGGGGTCTCAGCACCTGACCACTTAATCTTCTTATAGTACAACCTTTCTTAACTGTGCATGGTGTCTTTCCAGGTTTAGAGACCTCATTTTACCCTCATGAAAGAATAAATTTTCAAAGTCAGACAAAGAAAGACAAATACTTTATGATCTCACTTATATGTGGCTTCTAAAAAAGCATAACCCACCAAAAGAGAGTAGAATAGTGGTTGCCAGGGGCTGGGGATGGGGTGGGAAAAAAAGAAGATGTTGGTTAATAAGAAGAACTTTTGAAGACAGGAAAGTAATTTATAAGATGAATAAGTTCTGGGGATCTAATGTACAGCATGGTGACTTCAATGAACGAAGCTGTATTACATACTTGAAAGTTATTAAGAGAGTAGATCTTAAATGCTCTCACCGCAAGTATACAAAAAGGTACTGTGTGAGGTGAAGGAAGTGTTAACTAACCCTATTATGGTAATGATTTGACATTATGTAAGTGTAGCAAAGCATCATGTTACACATCATCGTGTTAAGCTTACACAACGTTATATGTCACTATATCTCAATAAAGCTGGTGGGGAAAAGAAGAATACATTTCCAGCTTTCTATCAGAGTGGTGGAGAAGCAGCCCAAGTTCTGTGAAGTGGGGGAGAGAATCTAGAGCTCATTTTTTCATACACAAAGTGTTATCCAATCCTCCTCATTTTAGCCTTTTCCTACTACCTCATGCACGGCAGCTTCAAAGACTGGCTCTTCTAATTCCTAAGCCTTTGCAGATTCAGTGGCTTAGAATTCAGTTTCCTTGAGCCTGTTAAATCATTTACCACTAGTTCATCTGCTTTGCAGCTTCCTCTTTCATGTTTTACCTCCTCTTTCTATTTTCTTTACCCTCGTAGGTTAATACCTAAAACAAATCCCTTTACTGTCATTTTAGTGGAGTTTTCTTCTGAAGGGCTGAGACTTGTGTGTTCATTCCGCCACCATTGCCTGAAAGCTTAATTTGAGTCACGAGAGTCTATCCATGCCTGTGGCTATTCCTATAAGGATAAAGGTCCAATCAAGGATCTTTTCTGGGCTAACTCACAGAGTCAGAGACCTTAGGTCTTCCAAGCTGCTATGGCCACAGGGCACGACCTCTAAAACTGTCTGCTCCTTAGGACAATAAAACAGGAGACACAACCATTCCTCCTCACCTCCTTCCCGGCCTTAGACCTGAGGGCTACAACTCTTCACTCCTTCCTGCCGCGCAATAACGTTTTCACTTTGTTGCTGTTCCTCCTTCCTCTTCCTTGTCCCGTTTCTTCCGCGAGGTCTTCAAACAGCTGTCTCAGATTATTTAGCTATTCTATCTTCTGAACTGGCTTTTTGCCCATCAAATGTCCGAACAGGGATATGTTCAGACAGTCCCATAAATTATCACCATTCTGCAGAAAGATTCAAATCACTCAGTGATTTTGTTAGCCGTAGTCTCCTTCTCTCTAAAGGAACGGGATGTGTGTGTGTGTAATTCCCACTGAATAAAAATAAAATAACGCAGCCCATCCTCACACTGAAACAGCTGCACAGACAGCATGGGCTGCTCTATTTATCTTGATAACTGTGGAAAAACACCATCTCCTCCACTTCCCACTCCTTCCAGAACAATCACCACACTCCACACGCAGATGGAGCGACTTAGCCTCGCAGAGACAGGCTCGTCTGGTGTCCTTCCTTTGCTGCTGCTGGCAGGGCCCGGTTGGGTCAGGTAACAGCTGTTGCAGAGGACCTGGCAGGTTCAGCTGTGAGTCGCCAGGAGGCTTCCTAATGCCCCAGCTCAGCCAGCTCTATCTGAGCAGAGCCCTGGGAAGTGAACGCCAAAGTAGGAGAAAGAACATAGTGACATCCTCTGTAATCCTTAGAGCTACTGCAGCAGCAGCAAAAGACGGGGTGGGGGGGAGGAAAAATGAAGAAACACCTCATAGGTGTGGAGCAGGGTGCCCAAGGCTCTTCAGACAGACAAACGGAGAGCAAGATGCAGGTGGAGTCGGGAAAAACCTTTCAACAAGGGTCCATTCAATTTTACTGCTTACTCCAGGGAGAAAAAGGAAACTCTCAAGTTATCTGTTTTCATTCAGTGAGTCAGACGGGATTTGAAGACAATAGGAAATGATTTCCAACTGATTGTGAACTCTTTGTGAAGCAAGGAAAGTGCACAGGATGACCAACCATTCAGGTGTGCCAGGTAACAAGCTGGTGTTAGTGGCGAAAGTCTCACAGCCCAGGAAACTGCTCAGTCTCAGGCAAACCAGGATAAATGTTCACCCTGCAGCCCCGATAGCTATTTCCCCTTCTAGGCTCAAGTGAATGAAGCTGGGCTGCATTCACATTCCGCTCAGCGCCTTCCTTATCTTCCAGGGCTGCTCCTGTCACACACACACTCTTCAGCCTGTATCATGCACAGTCTAACAGACAGGGGCACGAAAAGGCCAGTCTGGGCTTGGCTCTCAGTAGAAAGGGGAACTGTGTCATTCAGAGTTCTCCAAGCTTCCTTTCTGGAGTCCCTGTCAAAAATGCAAGCCTTCCAGCCCACACAGCTGAATCAAAGTGATCAAGGCAGAAATGGAAAGCACGAGGCTCTCAGTGCCTGGAGAAACAGAGCATCCCTCAATGCCTTTAACATGCCGAACTCTGAAAGAAGAAAGCCAAGGGAAACTCAATTACACGGAGGCTGATAATTCAGGGTGTGGATTCCTCAGGCTCTCTCCTCTGCTCTCCCCTCCCTCTGGCACTGGTTATTAGGCCATTTTACTGCTCATTAGCAGGGAGGAGGAGGAAGGCAAGGAGGGGGAAGTTGACCTAGCTGAGCTTTCTACTTACGAGCGAGTTTCCTAGGGAGGGTGTTCACCATATTCCTTCAAGAGGTTCTGCAGTAGGGAAAGAGAACTGGGAAATGGGGGTTGTAGGACTGCTTGTTAATTTTAATAATTTCGTCTCTCTTAATTCCCAAGCAGAATGAATTGCTGGCCCTCTGTTTTCATGGACAGGCTAGCAAAAGTATGAATGTTAGACAAAAGGAATAGAACCACACAAGATCCCATCGGTTAAAAGAGTCCTTCGACAAACACCAGAGGCAAGAGGCAATGCTGCTGATTTACACAATAAATACAATTGGATAATATATTAGGCTTTGACAATTTTACAGCTAAATTACAAAAGCGCCTCCAGTTTAGACTAAGTGTGACGTACCAATTTGAGAAAGAGCTCAGAAAGAGCAATTCTGTTCTGGCTTATTCGCTTAACTTCTCAAAGCCTCAAGCTTCCTCATCTCTGAAGGGGAACAGAATAGTAGCTAACTTGTGGGGGTGGGGGCGGTAAAGAACACATGTGGCTAAGCAGTCAGTACTTGACCAGGCACATCCTGAGCGCTCAGTAATTGCTGGCTAACACGCAGTAGTAGGCAATTAAAAATTGTCAAGTCAATATATTTAACATGATTAACTTAGCAAATTTTTATTGAAGAATTATTGTATACTAAGTACTGTTAGGTACTAGTTATGAAACTAAATATTAATAAGTCAACTCCTAAAAGATCCATTGTTTGGATGCAGATACGTAATCACAATATATATTAATAAATGCCATTATACAAATTCTACACAACGTAGCATGGTAACACAGAGAAACAGCACCTAGTCCAAATTGGGAAGATGAGATAGGGCTTCCCCAATGTGGTCTCCGAGTGCTGAACGACCGGGGGCGGGGGAGGCGTGCCAGGGAAAAGTGTGTCGGGAGGAAACACCCAGGCAGCAGAGGGGCATGTATACAGTGGCGGGAGAGTGGAACGTGACCCGCTGAAAGGCTGGGAAGAGCGTGGGGAGTGCAGTGGGACTGAGCTGGAAGCCCAGGGAGGGCGTGGCTACGAAGACTAGAACAAAAGGATGATGGGCGACCGGAGAGAGACTCTCGAGTTAAGAGAGGGATCTGGTTTATTAGTAAGTGAAAGTGATCTGAGCACACTTCAGTGCTGCCGGGAAAGCTGTGAGAGAGGTAGAGGTTGCTGCTTCTGCCCAGTGCAAGGGTGGAATGGGTTCTGACTTGAGGTTCCCCTATTCAGTCTGAATGAGTCAGGGTCTCCTCAGGTACTTCCACTAACCTGTTCAAGTGTTGAGGAGGTCTCGGTCAGTAGTTCCCAACCCTGGCTGCCCATCAGAATCACCTTGGGAGCTTAAAAAACTACGGGTCCCAATCTTAGAGATTCTAATTTAACTGGAATAAGGCAGAGATTTTAACGTACAGTTAGGTGTGTGAACCAATAATCTAAATCATAATAAACATCTATAGACATACATTTCAAAAGCAAAACTTAATTCCTTTGGACAATGCTCCTCTGAATTACTAGACTGCTGCTCCTCTTTGTCAGTGTACCTCCACTTACTTTTCTGGGTCCTTGTCAGCTGCTTGTATCACATGCCCTATGTTTAAACCACGGGTCATTCCTTAATACACTTCAGATACCTCTGCCTTCCTCATATGAGGTCTGCTCCTGGGCACACCTTTCTCTCCTTACTCCCTTACTGAGCCCTTACTTCTGTAAAGCTCAGCTCACATGGCACATACTTTATTGTAGCCTCCATGAAGGCTGATTTATCACAAGAAGCAGTAATTTCTCCCTCATCAGTGCCCACTGCACTTCTACTACAGGGTATCTCACAATGCATGGCAGTTCAGTGTGCACTTTTGGCTTCTCCTCCTGAACTCCGATCTTTTGAAAGCAGGACCTTTCCCTGTTCATTTCCCCGTTCTAAGCACCCAGTACAGTCTCCAGTAGAGTACACTGAATGCCCTCAGATGTTTGCTAAGTGAACAAATCAAAGTGAATAAACAATGTGTAATCATTTTTAACAACTGCAGTGAAAAATATGAGAATTTTAAAGGTTGTTAAAATTTATCAAAGCAAATCATATTTATATAAAATTACTTATTAGAGGAGTATAAGTTACTCCCAAAGAACAAAGTACAAAGAACTTTCCACTGGTGTTATATAGATTATGAACTTGATGACTCTGTCTCTGTGTAAATATGAAGGGGGACCCCCTGCAAAACAGCATTATCTTCTGGAGGGCGGGCCCCTTGTAGTACAGGCTTCCCCTGCTAGGTGAGTGCTCTAGGAACTAATCTGCATCAGTGTACCAGCTGGTGGTGTTGTGAGAGGCTGCATTTGGCTTCGGTGAATTTTTTTTGAAAAGTCTTTTAACACACTTGCCCATTTCATGATGGGTGATTTACGAGTGCACCTGCCCACACCACAGTGAGTGTTCAAGCAGTTTTTGACCAAGAATGGCATGACCCCCATGCCCCACCCTCCCTGTTCACCCAGTCTCACCCCAAACGACTGTTTTTTGTTTCCCTGGACAAGAAAAGTTCTCAAAGGGAAACATTTTGCCAATGTGGAAGAAGTGAGGCAAAAAAAAAATGGCAGAAGCACTATAAAACACCAAAATCAATGAGTTTAAAAACTATTTTGAGCAGTGGGAAAAAAGTCTCAATAAGTGTATTGCCTCACATGGACAGTTCCTTGATGGTGACTACAGTTTAAACATGTAAGAATAAATACACAATTTTTTATAAATAAGTTCTGATTTTGGGGAGTCCCCCCTTGTATGCCTCGATTAGGTAGCATTTATTTTTTCAAAACTTCTCTTTATAAGGCAGCCATGCACTAACGAGGCAGGCACAGATGCAGGAATGAGGAGGCAGGATCTGACGAGTACAGCAGGAGAAAGGAAAAACACCAGCGAGGTTTCTAAGTGACAATCGTCAGCAGGTTGGAAAATCGCTTACAAATACAATAGAATTAAATAACCAGGTATGATGGCAGAGTTGCTCAAATATCATCACAGAGGATGGATAAAAATTCCTGTTTAGAAAGATGACGGTATTGAAATCTATCTTTCACTCATGGGAGTGTCAGTAATCGCAGAGAGTAGCCTAGAAATGACATGACTGGATGATTTCAGAGAAGAAAATGCAGGTATAATTAAAAAACATCAGGACCACCTGATTATTGCAATAAGAAGGTAAATATTACCTACTTGTATGGGATTCATCACCATCTATTTTTTAAAAAGTTACTCTAATGCTGAAAAATCTGCACGTAATACACTAACTCCAATTCTATTGGCAGAATTATGCTCATCATGAATACTCTGGGAAGATATAACTGGGAAAACAGAGAAGAAGGAGAGAAAATTATTTATGTAATCAGAGAAGCACAAAGAGAAGAATATAAAATGGCTTGAGAGGTATGTTATTAGGAGTAATGGTAAGAAATTAAGAAAATATAAAATTAGGGTACACAGCAGACATTCTCTTAGCATGGTTCTTACCACAGTATGAAAGCATCTTCTGGAATAAAATGCTAATTTTACATGTCCGCGTAATAAAATGACCAGGTTGCTACAGCCTATTAGGCAGCAATTAAGACACTGTGAGTGCTGCCCCTCCTGTCTCAGGTCGGCTGCAGCACGGCTGCCGCAGGACAGAAGGCCTGTGAGTCCTGGGCACCCTGGGTTACACTGGCCAGGCAAAGACGAAAGGCCATCACTCAGACCATTTAAAATTGGACACAACATTAGAGAAAATGCAATGGAGCTGAGAGGGATGGACCAGAGAACCTAATGTAGCATTAAAAAAAACCTCACATTCATTGGTGCCAAGGGACATTTGAAGGATACTGTGTTTAAGGTTTGGACTCATTTTGCAGAAATGAGTGTTAACTGTCCTTGACTCCACACACAGGAACAGGAACTCCTTCCTAAAAATATTAAAAGCATCAACGGCCTGACAGGGAATAGTTTAAATCTTCAGCTCACAAAATGATTTCTTTTTTTCCTTCTTTGGTTCAGTGGTGATGATGTCATCATGCATCTATGGTTTATTATTTTTGTACGGACACAAAAGCAGAGAGAAAATACATTAAAGTGATGTGTAATGTTCCATGCAAATGACTTCTGACTAACAAGAGTTGTGCTTTATGATTAAGTGGAAATTGGTTATTTGCTTTAAATATTTATGATAAAATGTTTAGAATTAACATTTAAGCTCTTCAATCCACAAGATAAAAAAAATGTTCTTCGGCTGACCTTGGCAGCTAATGGTGGTAGGGCATATACATATGTTACCTTCGCTGTGGAAGGGCTTTACATAATTCACCACATCCACTAATATCAGTCAAATGGTTTTGTGCCTAGTTCTCCTACCAAACTGAGGTAACCTAGAGCAAATCCTTTAACCTCACCCTGTTTCAGCTGTTCTAACAAGATAAAATAAAAATATTGACATATCGTGGACAGAAGAAAAACTAAGCCAAATAGTTTGATGAATAAGACACGGTCCTGTGGATCTTGAGAGGTGATTTATTTCCTCTGCTCTAAGATTTCTCCCAGAGATTCCTCAAAATCATTCAGTAAGGCACCAGTTTTGTGTAAATAAATCAAGCCCTAGGTAAACTGAATCCTATGGCACAAATTCTAAGCACTGAGGGAGACTGAGCAATCCAGCCTCCGAAGGTGTTTTCAGGACCATGCTAAATTGTAATGCGTATAACATCAAGGCCAATGTCAAATGGCTCATAAGGCTAACATTATAATTATGATAAAGGAAAAATCAGTTAACATTTATTGAGCACTGAGCGTATGGCAGGCACTATACTAAGCTCTTCACCCATTTTATTCCATCGAATCCTCATAACTTATGAGATAGACACTATCACTATCCCCATTTTAGAGATGAGTAAACTGAAACACAGTTGTAGTGTTTAACTAACTTGTGCAAGTTCACAGCCTGAGAAGCAAAGAGCTTATGCTTTGAGTCAGGCTACGTCAAGGCGATGTTTCAGTACATTACAAGTGCTTTGCCAGCTAGCACAGAATGGCAATGGCTGATGAGTCACAGTTCCCCATTATTGTTTTTTTTTATTTTTAAAAATTCCTCACCCAAAGATATCTTTACTGACTTTTAGACAGTGAGTAAGAGGTGGGGGGAGATCAATGTAAGAGAGAAGCATCTATCGGTTGTCTCCCGTATGTGCCCAGTGTGCCCTGACAACGGATCCAACCCCCACCCTTTCTGTGTATGGAACAAAGCTGTAACCAACTGAGCCACTTAGACGGGGCCTGCTGTTTTTTAACTTAAACTTGCATTCGTCCGTAAGTCCCTGGCCATGGACGTGAATGCTAATCTGCACAGCTATGAGAACTGAACTAAAACAGGTAAAACATGACACACTGGTAATTGTGCTATACACGCTGGCAAGGTGACAGGCTACTAAACTGATAACATAGTCCCTGTGACTAAGTCAGTCTGTAGGTAACATTTTTGTGTGCTCCTTAGTGAATAATTTGTAGATAATTTTAAATTTTTTTCTGCTTTTAAAAATTAAAGGAAAGGCTGCTTACAAATTAGACAACTACTGGTTTCCAGAAACAAGGTTCAGAAGGAATAATAGAAGACAGAGACGGTTGTTTCCATGTTAACTGGGGAGCACTCACTCAAAAGGAAGAGATTACACATTGAACACTGGCTCCAATCAGGTTCTTTAGTGGCTAAGGGTGAAAAAGTACCAGTGTTACCCCTTCGGAATTAAAAGGGGACTATGACCTACTTCATAGGTGAATAGGCTTGATTCATCGAAATGTAAAGAATTCACAAGTTAAATATTTTTTTAAAAACCCGCTGAATCTGATTTTCACTTGCCAAGAAAAAAGGCTCACGATTTTAATTTGCGAAAAGTGTCCCCCTTCCTTGCGTCCATGGTGGCAGCGAGCGTGCCCCTAGAATGACGCGCAGCCGTTGCTCGGCAGTTTCCCCCAGCTTCTTTCCGAGGAGAATCCCTTCCTGTCGGCAGATGAATTCCGACAGCTCTCTGGAGTTACCAAGGAACCACGCGGTTTCCCAACACTGCAGACGCCCGTCGGCTGACGTGAAAAGCAGGGTCTGAAAAGGAAAGCTGTCCCCAAAGCACATCATATAAAGCGCGTCTATACTGTTCACTTCGTTACAGGGCAGAACCACGGAATATGTGTAAAACAGAGGCCTGGGCTTCCCTTCACAAAACAGAAGTTTTGGTTTACGAATTAAAACCAAAACGTGTATTTAAAATCAAATATTTGGAAGTTGCTAAACACTGAAATGCTCCTAAATAGTTTTAAGCACAAAATCATAATTGATCCCATGAACATGAAAAAGAATGATAAATATAACAGTGCTGTATCTTATAGGGTCTTTTTGGAAGAAAGAAAAAAGCTTTCAGCTTTACGGCCTTTCACTAGGAATGGGAAGAAGAATGATACTGCCTTCTAATGATATTTCCCCAGTCTCCCCCAGCATTTCCGTACTGTCGCTCTCGCTGAGTGGCTGCACGTGGTCGGGGGTTAGGTACGGTGAGCACATCCATGGCATGCTCTCAGCGTCCGGACCGTGGAGGCCCACTAACAGCTCCACTTCCAGAATAAGCCTTCAAGATGAACAGAGGTTCAAAGGGCTGAGCTGTTTTCCTTGACGTGCACAAACATACAGTTCCCCTATGAAAATCCACACCCACGTATGTTTAAAAAAATGTGAACACTTTAGAACAAGAGTTAATGCAGATGAACTATTTCTGACTTAATGGACCCTGGGGGCCAGAAACCTGCTGACTTTGCTTTCCCCTTCCAAAACTTGCTGCTCTCAGCTCTGGCCCCAAGGGTGGCCAACAATTTACATCAAAATAAACGAATGGGAAGATTAGGAAAACTTGGTTAATTCAAACATCTTTTTTCATAAGCAACTTATAAAAGAATTAAGATTAGACACACACAATACATTGCACAGTGAAGCGCCAGCCTGTAGATATTTGTAGTGACTTAGGTCTTCTGGAGAAGGGACTCAGAGTGTGATCTGACGATTACACCACAGCGGTGACTTGCCTCTGAAATGAACTGCTGCTTTCTTAGGGGAGGGGGGAGAGAAGCTTCTCAAATAGGTTACTAGGTCCTCTTTGAATTCTACAGAGCCACTCAACATTTAAATCTGGTGTCATGTACACAGGAAGGCTCAACAGATACTCAGTGGAGGAAAGTATTAGCTATAAAAGAGCAGATAAAGAAAAGACCCAAGGGAGAACAGTTCCTGGAAGCTTGTAGCATCCCCAGACCACAAATAGTGCTTGCTCAGTCAGCAGACAGGGTAAGTAGTCATATCCATTAATGTAGAAGACTGGCTTTAA
Source organism: Carollia perspicillata (assembly GCA_004027735.1). Classification (NCBI taxonomy): domain Eukaryota; kingdom Metazoa; phylum Chordata; class Mammalia; order Chiroptera; family Phyllostomidae; genus Carollia; species Carollia perspicillata. The sequence continues at coordinate 2,234 of PVKM010035529.1, read as the reverse complement.
ACTGTGCTCTAAACTCGAGATTTTCTTAACAGTTACTCTGTTCATCATAGTAATTGTGCTGCACCAGAAATGGCAAAAAGACCCCTTTCTGAAAAACATACTGATTCTCCCTTATTCCCTGTACCCTTAGTAAACTTAGGTCACTGCGACAGAACTTCTCAGAAGGTAGACGCAGGGTATGTGTGGTAGTGCTGGTGAGGGTGATGCATTCACAGGAAGGAGGGAAGGTGTGGTACAGCAGCACGACCGCCAGCAGTAGATCTGCAGATTCTCTCTGTCCTCAGCTTTATGACACTGAGCACCCACTGCTCCTCTCACTCCGCTCCTCTTTTTCCATGCCACTCCCCTAAGGAGCCTTTTAAGACCTTTTCTTTCCAATTGCCCCCATGGAATTTTAATACCACAGGTGTATTGTACATCTGTATGCACTGTATGTATGTATGCACTTTATACATAAAGAAGTAATACTTTTTTGCCCCCCATGGAACCAATTTTTGCCTCTTTGGGGGGAAATATTGCCCCCTTTCAGAATGCATGCTCTATACCAAAGCTCTTTAACCCTTTTTTGATTTACAAACTCCTTACAGAATCCGAAAGCTGTAAATTCTTTCCTAACCACCCTCCCCCACCAATACACATGTACAAAATTTTATACATAACCAGGGCATTCATTAAAACCTCGAGAGCCCATCCACGGACCCTCGGCTGAGACTCCCACTCTGCATGCTCTCCTGGGGCAACTGCGATAGGCTCTCATCCCTCTACCTGCCATCTGAGCGTGCTTGGGTCCCAGTTCATACCCTGAGCACTGATCTCCACATTTCAGACTCCGAAGATTAGGCTGAGAGAAATATCTATTTAGATGTCCCACAGATACTTCAGACTGAATTATCCAGTGAGTTCTGAACTAACCATCACCCACTCACACCTGCTTCTGGATTCCAACTCTGGTCATGCCACCCTATCATCCCAGTTTCCCATCTAGAAACATGGATTACTCTTGATTCCTTTCTCCTCGCTTCACAGACACCCAGTCCACAAGTCCTGCCCACTGTACCTCTTCCACATTTCTCAAAGTGTCCCTCCCATTCACCTCTCTGCGCTGGCTCAGGCCTTATCTCCTACCTGAGACTCCACTCAAACGATGTCTCAGTGTCTCAGTCTCTACCCTTGCCCTTCTCCAGCCAATCCATTGTTGAAACATCTGCCCGTGTAAGCTTCTGAGAATGCAAAACCTGTCAGTTTCTGCTTAAAATCTTCAATGGGCAACTTTTTCCCTGGGGAGTGGGGGAGACAGACAAGTACACACAGAAAAATGGCTTTCAAGATAGAGCTCTGGATTCCTACCAGAGTCCCCCAGTCACTTGTTCCTCGAGTCTCACTGTCAGGGCATCCCACCTCCTCACTTGATGGCCAGCTGGAGCAGTGTACGCAGTTCGCTCAGCACACTGTGCAGCTTCCGGCTCCTGCCCTGTCCTCTGCCTGGAACATCATCAGTGTCTTTTCTCCCCTTCCTGCCCTTGTGAATTAATTGTTCTAAAACTGTACTACTTACAGAAGAAGGGAGTTGTGTACGGGAGGAGAAATAACAAGAAATACCTTTAGCTCTAGTGCCTTTCCAGTGTGGACTACTGTGCGCTCTTGGCCATAGCTCTTTGGCTACCGGAGCACCCTGGGCCAATCAGATTCTATTTCCAGGAATATGGGTCAGGAGTCAGGGATCTAGCTGGTTGGTTGGTATTCCTTGAATTGGGAAGAAATACAAGTCTGAAATAAAGGCAGCCATGGTGGGCCACATATTTCTCACTGAAGAAAAGTCAGTACACAGTCAGAAGTAGTGGTGAGAGACAGGAGACTACTGTACAGCCCTGAGAGGACTACAAAAGTAACACCAGCTCAAAAACACTCTCTAGTCTCTTTTCCCATCTATAATGAGGCCTGACCACACTGCCTTCCTTAGATCCATCAACTATCTCAGTATCCTGATTGCAAATTCCCAGGTTGTTTCCACCAGTCTGAGTAGGTTTTGACTCTTTGCAATGTAAAGGACTTGATTATGTCAGCATTAGTAGACAACTGATACCCAGTATAGAATCTAAATCACCTTCCTTTGTTTCATAGCCAGTACTACTCGCTCACCCTGCTTCTTTGAATATATTACTTTCTGTGTAAATGGAAGGCCAATCATATTTTTAAAAATGTTTTATTGATTATGCTATCACAGTTGTCCTATT
>PVKM010035528.1:0-15141 GCA_004027735.1 Carollia perspicillata | reverse complement strand
GCCCATCGTGGCCTTGGAGGGTCAGTACTGGCATGTCCAAGGCTGGCTCCACACAAAACGAACAGCCTCCTCCCCACACTCGTGGACAGTGCCAGAGCTGTCTGGCCCCATTTCTCCTGTCACTCTACTCTCCCCACTGCTGGTCCCACTCGTCATTGTCCAGTGACCCTTCACCACACACAAGGGACAGGCAGCTCCTCTGCTTTGAGCACCCGGGTGGAAGTCATTGTTGAGACCTAGCGACTTTTATTTTAGAGAGCTCTTTTCCCCCATGTCGGTCAGGTGCTTAAAAATGAGACATCCCTATTTTTATTATTCATTGAGCATGTTATTTTCCTTTTAGTCTGTTCTTTGAGAATATCCTGGACTACTCTCCACGGGACGCCCTTGCCCAGAGCTCTAGGTGGTGGGTTGGTTTGCCTGGTGGTGGAGCTACCACTGTCTCCCTGAGGGCCCAGCTCTGTGCCCCTGACAATGACGTCCCCTCACAGATTGGTTTGGGCAATGGTCCTTCCAGGAAATGTGGTCTCCAGCACCCTCTGCCAGCCCATCTGCCACTCCCTTGCCTAGCCTCCTTATGCAGCTGGCCCTAGCCTAACAGGTGGGGTCCAGATGGAACCATGACCCATGTGGCCTTAAGATGGCTCTTGTTTTACATTGTATTCAATATGACTTATGATGGAATTACATTCTCAACTAAGCAATAAGCTGTTGGATTTTTTTAAAGAAAAGATTTATGGTCCATACTTCCTTGTCTCCCCCTTAGCACTGCCCACAGGGCTGGATGCTGCACTCCATTGATTCAATCACGGAGGAGGCAAAAAACCAGGAGTTGAGATACAGATGAATGACATTTCAAGAGCTGGGTGAAAAATCAAGTTGAAAAAAACTTTGGACGCTAACTGGGCAATAGACAATAAGACCTGTGTGAACAAACATAGGTACTCATGGACAGAAATAATAGGAATAACAACACGAGTGTTAAGCCCTTTATTGACATTATTTCTTTTCTTCACAACAGGCCAACGAAGGAGGTGCCATTATTATCCTCGTTATACTATTCCATTCCGTGGTTGAGGAAAGTGAGGTTTACAGAGAGAAAGCAATTTCTCCAAGGCCGCACCCCGAGAAAGTGACGTAGCTGGATCACACACTCAGTGTCGTCTGGTTCCAAGGCCTCTACTTTTAACCTCTACATGTTACTGCGTCCTGGTATTTGGGAGTGAAGGATATAAAGTAAAACCATGACCTTCCCAGTGGGAATGGGTAACAATAAAGGCCTCGTTGTCTTAGGATCTGTCCAAGTTAGATGCACCCGTTCAGATGAGTGTAGGCGCAAGCAACAGAATTACCGACTCCCAGGAGCAGAGGAAATAACGATCGTTAGCTGTCTCACCCGCCCGATTCACAGGCAGGTGGTTCTGTATCTGGTGCAACGGCTCACAGACACTGTCTACGAGCTGGCGCTCTTTTTAACCTTCCAGTGACCTCCCTGGAGGCTTCGATTCTGGTATCTGTTTCTTCCCGGTTACAAAACGGCCACCACACCACCAAACATCACACCCTTACCTTGGTATCCCAAATAGGAAGGAAGCGAGGCAGCAGAAGGAAGCTCTCCTCAAACATCTTTGTCTCCAGTGAGAAAGCAACTTCTTTCCATAAGCCCCCCAGGACCTCCCCTTCTATCTCATTGGCCAGAACTGTGTCGCACAGTCACTTTTGGCAGCAGTGGCACTGCAGCACACGGGGAGAGGGCTGAGCACGCTGCTACCTAGAATCTGACTGGGGTTCGGAGAGCCAAGAAGATGGGAGGTTAACAGATGGATGGCCAGCAAGGGTCTATTTGGAGATCACTCCTCTCCCAGGTAAGACTGGGCAGCTGCTGCTTCTTCTTTTTCTTCTTTTCTTCTCCTCCTCGTTCTTCTACTTCTTCTCCTTCTCCTTCTTCTCTTCCTCTTCCTCCTTTTTATCACTATGAGATGACAATGGTAGGACCCTAGACAGAAACCTGTAAGATCCTATGCTAACCATTCCCAGATATCATCCATAAAGCTCCTGCCCTCTACTCAAGGGTAGGAATCTTCACTTGCCCCAGGGACAGCTCAGTTTACTCAGTTTGGGGTACAGGGAGGGTATAGGGGTGCCTCCCCTCTGGATCTCACCCTTCACCAGCAGAGTTGGTCAAACTTTCTAAGAAGCAAAGGTATTTTGACCTCCTTTGTTACACACCTTTTGGAAAAATTGTGGCCCCAAAGTACCATCCAATAAACCTCCTTTCCTTTATTTCTATCTCTGAGAGGATGGTTTCTATTTGCTTTAAAAAACAAAGCAAAACAAAACAAAAAAGCCAGTAAGCATGGTTTACAAAAGTGAGAGGAGGGAATGTCCCGTGGGATTTACGATGATTTTCTTCCTTCACTGCATGTCACATGGGAGTATCTGATACAGGAAGTTGCCGGGGAATTTTGCTTAAAACCATAGTTACAGCCTGTTACCCCGTCTGCTTCCCATAAGCAGAAGAAGCCATTGCATGATAATGTCTAGGGGCCTCTGGATAGTCTCAAAGCTTTCCCATGAGGCAGATGCTCTAAACCCTTGGTTCTAATCCTCCCCCTCTCAGTCTGGTCAGTAACCAGATCTGCTGATACTCAAGGGAGCTGAGCTGGAAAAGTGAAAACCTGTGCTCCGACGAATTGCAAATTTCAGTTGAGGAGGTCTGCGAAGCACACAGCTGCTGAATGATATGTTTACTATTCGCAACCCAGATTATAAAGCTCTTTCTAGACCGAATTCTAGACTCTTAGGATCACTTCCCAAATGTTACAAACTATAAATATTCATTGAATATCTATGATGTACCAATGACATTTCTAGGTCCTTGTCCCAAGTGTTTTCTGAGCTCTTAGCTTGGATGACCTCGATGAGTCACCCGTGAATCAGAAAATTGCAAAATATCATCTTCCCTGCATTATGTCAGCACAGACTCAGAGTTGGATGTTCACTCCCTGGTTTCTGGGAAGGCACAGATATTTCAAAAACAATTCCCGGAAAGCAAACAAACATGTCTTTCAATGCATTTGCCAAGTGGGACACAAAATACACCTAAATTTGTAAATAACAATGATTTTTTAAAAAAATTTCCATGGGAGCATGCCCAGCATTCAGTCACCTTTCAAACACTACTTGTCAAGTAATAACCCACCTATGTTTGGATAATTCCCAGTGTTTCTCCAGCCTTGACTCCTTCCTTGAACCTCAGATTCATTCATTCAAGCACTTCCTTTCAAGATGGAAGGAATGTAGAGCTTCTTCCCTTGGACGGGGTCCGAGTCCTGGGGGCTCACCCTGTGTCCGGGCATCAGAGGCTGTGTGGGCGCCCACTCCCAGGAGCCTACCGAACATGTTCCAAAACCGTTTGCCTGATGGGCAGCAGGCTGGGACATTTTCACACCAGCTCTCCTCCTTACTGGTTCAAGGTTACCCCTGGGGGCATTGGTTCTCTCTAAAGCACTTTGTAGGCCACATTTGCAAGAGTGACCTTGTCTAATGCTGGTGTTCTGTGAAACTGTGTGTTAAGCGGGGAGGTACTTAGCAGCCTAGGTATGGGTGGCAAACCTAGAGGCTGGTGCCTATTTCTTTCTTAGGCTTCATATGTTGCAGGCTCTGTGCCCTCCAAGAGTGACAGGTGCCCTTGCTGGCCCAGCTGCACATAGCTCTAAGCAACAATCAACTCATGGAGTGCAAGGAGCAGAACAGGTGCAGGGCGATAGGGCCCTCTTGTCTCTCGGGATGTTTTTTCCCAGTGCATCTAGAGACACTTAAGTGGATTTTCTCTACCTCCTTAGTCACTCACAGGAAGCCACGATGCTCGAGGTTGAGCCTTGGAGTGATGCCAGGAACAAGGAAACTGACAGGGCTCCGAGATCTATTTCCTGTCATTTGTCTGAGGGTGACAAAGCAGGTTTGTGACAGCTCAGATAACCTCCCCAGCCACAGAATCCTAAGACCCAATGGAGCCTGGCTGTCAGGGAGGAGAGTGACAGGCATTCCACACTTTGCAGACTCTGCTGCTGGCTGCAACCATCACGGGAGAACTCCCAGCAGGACTTGGAGCCCATGGGGAAGTTTCAGAAGCAGTGTTTGTGCACGGCCACTTATATGACTACCAGGTTCAAGAAGGTGCTGTTGGAGACACCTGCGATGCCTGCATTAAATGCCCACGGCCACCTCTGTATTCAGCCACAGCTCCTGGACGGTGCAGAGAGGCTCCGAGTCCCTGAGCCCCTGAGCCCTTCTTCTGCATTGAGCCCCAGGATCTGCTCTGAAGGCAGCGTGGTTCACACAGGCAGGGAGCAAGTGCACGTGCTCATTAGGAGCATTAACTCCCTTCGCAGTCACCAAGGGGATAGGAACGAGTGGGTAGGTGCCCCAGTCCCCACCTCTCAAGCAGATGATTCTAGGAGGCATTCTGGACACGTCTCAGGACGGCCCAGCAGAATCGAGAAGCGATTTTGATAATGTGCCCCTCATATCGGCTTTTGCTTTTCCCCCATGTCACTTCTTCCCTCCCACACTCTTGCCTTCCGAATTCACCCACTCCATTAACCACTGCAGTCCTGGTCTCAGGCTCTCCTTTGGGGGGAACCCAAAGTAAACACACATGACTTTCCAGGCTAACACAGCTGACACCAAGTACATTCCTCCTGCAGCTTAGGGCCACAGAACTAGAACAGGGCCCAAGCACCCAGAGCCACTGGCTACCCTGCCACAGGTCCCTGTGCCATGCTCTGGGGCTGAACCTGCGTCCTGACACAACCAAGGAGTTCTTCCCAGTTTCCCCCAATGGGTCAGCATTTCTAGCAGGAACCCATTGGTGGCAAGTGGCAGAAATGCAAATTACATGAGCTTCATCCTGTAGAAGCAGGGGAGACTCAGAGGCAACCGCTGAAGCATCTCATATAATTGGTGGAAAGGTTGGATAACCCAACGACCATGGGAAGTGCAGGGGAGCGACCGGATGTCAGAGGACAAGCCAGGCCACTGGCTTCTTCATGTGGAGAGGAAAGTGATCCCAAGCTGCCGCGGAGGCCCACATTGGAGAGAACAAATAGTGGTCATGTGAACAGGCTTCTGTAAGCTCCAGGAAGCAGCTTTGTCACTGTTGTTCACTGATTAGCCCACGTACCTATAACATACCTGCAATATGGTATATGGTTAATAGATATGATTAATATAGATATGGTTAATAGATATGGTTAATAGAATGAATGAATGAGTTCATTCATTCATTCAGGAGGAGGATACAGTGGGAAAGAGAGGAAAAGAGGAGATAGGGTGGGGGCAGGAGCTTTGGGGTGGGATTCAGGATGAAACGATCTATCCCCCAGCTTTGGACAGTTGCCGATCTTTCCTGGGGGCGTGGCTGGTGATACTGTCCCATTGCTCCTGGGCTCAGAAGGCTGCTGTGGCTCCCCATTGCCTGAGACAAAAACTGCCCCGCTCAGTGTTACCCTGAGCTCCCCCACAGCCCGGTCCTAACCACCTCTCCTGCCCACACCCTCCACCCAGGGCACACTGGTGCCCAGGCCTGCGGCTCTCCTGAGGGAGCTGTTCTGAGCCCGCATCACTGTCTCTCCCCCAGGGAAAACATTATACATGTTTTGAAAGGGATTTTAAATTGGTTTGATGTGGGCAACATATTATTCTGTCCATGTAATACTTCATAGTAGAACCTGATGGGGTTCTACTATATTCTGAATATAGTATTATAGGTAAATTCTGAATATGAAGATATACTCTTCTAACTCTGGAGGGGAAAGTAGCTTATCACATAGCTTAAAAGAAATGTATTTCTACCAATGAATACTGGCAATGGCAGAACTATAGGAACACGATATTTTAAATTAAAGTTAGAGAGAATAATTAAGTAATGTCTAATGAGTTGTGAGGCCAGTGGCTTATAATTTTCTTAAGAAAACTAGAGAATTATGAAATGAGTATCTTCGCAGGTTTTGTAATTATTGCTGCTACATACCTTACCATTATTTTACATCTCCAGAATGGGACTTTCCCTACATAAAAGCACTTGAACAAGAGTAAATTTTAAATTAATTTGGAACCGTGGGATGGAGGATAGGTTTTATAGTCCAGCAACCACAGGTGTGTGTGTGTGTGTGTGTGTGACAATCTTCTGTATTGTGGGATGCTTGGGGACAAGGTCTTCATGAATTACGGCACAGAAACATGACTCAGAAAAAGCGTACTGCATGAATGAACGAGAGAAAGGCAGCGATAATTGTGCATCGACTGCGTGTCTGACGCTGTGCTGGGTATTTAGCCCCTGACATCTCCATTAATTCTCAAAACTTCTTGCAATGTGATTTACTGTCAGGGAAACTGGCTTGGCCAAGGTCACAAAACCAACAAAAGACTCAAATCCAGGAATGTCCGAGCTCAAGGCCCTTGCCCTGTACAGGCCTGCTGCGGCGCTGAAAAGCGAGCTTACGCCATCTAGTGGCGTAACTAACGCAGGCACCAGGTCAGCGCACAACCACCTTAAAGCAGCAAGCTTACGTGCCCCGAGAGGGTTTGCGGAACGTGACCCAGCAAAAAAGGCTTATCTGTGTCCCACCCTTTCTCAAAGCGCACAGGCAACAAAAGGTAACAAAAGCTAATGGTGCCATAAATACTAAAGAAAAACAAAGAGTACCAGGAGGTTTTAGGAAAGTTGAAAACCACTGGACTGGGCTGCTGGTCCCGCCCTGATGCGGTGATGTGAATCAGAGAGAGGCAACTCCTACTTCCGTTTAAGCACCACCAGCTTGGATAGCACAATGCACTCACTGAAGAGTCCAGCTACCATTTCAGTTACCCATTATGTGAGAGATGAGGTGAGCACTGGAATCAGCTTGGAGATGTTGTCAGCACCTAATCTTAACTCTGAAACCTCCGTGATGAAGCTTACGGCATTTCATTGTATGTAACTGTTGATTTAAGAAACAAACAAACTTTCTCTGGCCACAGATGTGAGTCTGCTTCCTTGCCCTGTAACTTCGGCGCCTCGTGTGGTGCAAAGGCTCCACCAGGCTCTCTCTGTCATGCAGCGTGTCCTCACGTTGGCAAGGACAGAAGCACTCACTTCCTCTGCTTCGCGCTGGGGGTGAGAGGCCTACGAAGGGGATGGCGACTCCAAGAGGAGGCAGCAGTGGAGTCTCTCCGATCTTGGGACCAAGACAAGAGGAAGGAAGCCGGGTGGGGGTGGGGGGCTGGACGGAGAGGCTCTGTGGGGTTGGGGGAGGAGGGAGGAGGGTTGGGGTCCAGGCCATTTTATCCTATGTGTGCTGGACCTCTGGGCCTCTAGGGGCCTCAGTCACCCAAAGATCCAATCTTTTGGAATTTTGCAAGACTTTTTTTTCCTCTCTTGCCTTTTTAGTCTAATTCCTTTGTCAATCATTTCTGTGTGTAATAACAAAAATATTAGAACAATCCAACTTACAATAAGAGTAGTTAGAAGAAGTCTAAGAATTGGTGCATTGTTTATATAAACTGTGGTAAGTTAAAAAAACATGTACAAAATGATTTCATTGTTGTCGAAAAAAGTACACGTTCCTTTTATACACGTGTGTGTTTGCTGCTTCATGCATGTGCACAGAGAGAAAAACAGAAGGAATTAGAAGGCTATACATCAAAGTGTTACCAGCTATTGGCTGAGTTCTCAGGGAAGTTGAGATTACAGGAGCTCTTGTTCTTGATTTCCTTTTGTATGTTTGTGTTTTGTAACTTTGCTATAATTAGGATGTATTGCTTACAGAATGAAACAAAACAATAAAACTCTATTGTTGAACATTTAATTTATACCTGCTGAGTGCTTACTTTTTAAACATTTATGTCCTTCCTGTATTTTGAAATTGTAAACAACATGGAACCAAGAACATTCACAGAAAGTGAAGGAGAAATTAAACAGAAAATAATAGAAAATTGTGAGAGCGGTCCAAAAGTCTATATGCGTGAAAAGCAGTTGTCAAATGCCCTATGATGCAACCAAATGACTGAGACTTGAGCCCTGACTGGTGTGGCTAGGTCAGTCAGGCATCGTCCAGCAAAGCGAAATGTCGCCGGTTTGATTCCTGGTCAGGGCACATGCCTGGGTTGCAGGTCCAGTCCCAGGTTGGGGCATGTAGGAGAGGCAATTCATCGATGTTCCTCTTCCTCTTTCTCCCTCACTTCCCCTCTCTTTAAAAATAAATAAATAAAATCCGTCCAAAAATTATTAAAATTTGAAAGACTATTGACAGGAATATATTCGTATGTAGTTACTGGTTTTACCAAATTCGGCTCTGAGCTTGTCAGCTGACTTGCTTTGGGGACCCACTGTAAGGCCCAGGTTCGGTGGCAGGAGGTGGTTCCCTTTCTTGTTCGCTCCTCGGCCCCCTTAGTTCTTGCAGCCATTGGACAGCCCAGCCCCTGCCCTCTGCCCCTGGGCAGCGCTATGCTTACCTATCTGTCTGTGTGGATCGCTCACCGCTCTTTTGCAAAAGGCACACAGGCTCCCAGAATCTGCCACCTGCTTTCACCCCTAATTCACAGTATGACTTGGGGCTCCTTCCTAGTCTCTTCTAGAAAACTGTGAGGACTTTTTCTTGTTGTTGACAGTTTAGTGATTTGAAATCTCATGTTAAGCAAAGCCCTGAAGCACTAGAAACAGAAATTTAATTTCGTGTAATTTTACAGGAGAAGTAACATATTTTAGGGTTATTGGTGAGGTATAAGGCCAAGCAACTAGCAGGCGATCTCAGGACCTGCCTGGCTTATTCTCCCTTCCTGAGCTCTGTCACTGTTGGGTCCCAGAAACCGGGGAAGCTGCTGTCTTCCTGCCTGAGTCTTAACTGCCAGTGTCCTGGGAGTAAAAATCAACCAGAAATCCAGCCCTTCCTCCACTCCCAGCCCATCTCCTCCAGGGCGTGTATACCCCTGGACACCTCCATTCCACCTGGGAAATCCAACTACTCTTTGGTCCTGTTGGGAAATAAAACAATCCTGCCAACGAAAAGACCCTGGGGCTGCCGACACTCCGCCTATAGGGGCTCTGGCTCCCCCTACAGGCCCAGCACTGCCGGTTCACATTGATTCTACAGAGCCGTCCCTTCTAAGCCTCTTCTTCCCAGGCCCACAGCCCAGAGCACAGCAGTCGCCGAGGTTGCCGCTCTAGGTAAGCCGGGGCAACTTCATCGGAGAATAGAAATGGTCCTCTGCCTGCTCAAAGTCACATCAGAAAAAAAGCTGAGACAGACCTTCGAAATTATTTCTTCGAACCCTCCTGCTTTGTAGTTGAGAGACCAAGGCCTGGAGAGGTGACCAGTACTGTCCTTGGCCTCTTTGCCCAGCGCCCTGACCCACTGAGCCCACAGATGGCGCAGGAACACGTGAGCAAGTGAAAAAAACAGAGCCATCTGGCCAGGTCAGGTACTCCTTCTGCCTTATTATGTCCACGCACTAGTTCCTTAAAATTAATGATGAATAAGGGGTAAGTTTGGCAGAGAACAAAATTCCCAATCATTTAACTGCCAACACATACATCTGGGTCACTTACTGTTAAAAAAAAGAAAAATTTCCATCCTGTTCTTAAAGATTCCCTGTAATATAATTCTGTATTTTTAAATCCACCCCCCCTCTTGCACAGAGATCAGGCCTGGCTCTCATAAATAAACTATTCTTGGAGCATATTCACTGCTTACCCATCTTTGGGGAGAGTAACTACTAATAACCTTAATACTTTTCCAAGCAGAAAGTCCTCCTTCAGGTCTAGCTTTCCTGATTTCCCCTCTAACACAGCATGGTGTGGCGAGTGTGTAGCCAAGCCAGATGGACAAGTCAGGAGTAGGCCGCACTTGGCTGGAAACACATAAGCTATATTTGGCCAGCTTACTTAAGGTCCAAAGTTCAAAGCTTCAGATATGGCCATGCTGATCACTTCAGACTCGAGGGGGAGAGCTGCTCACCTGATTTGATTCAGTCTAGATACAAATGGTTGGGTGCCACTGAATTACGTCAGGGAATTGGTTGCAATAAAAACACTCCAAGTGAAGCATCTCCAAGTTCCAGCAACTCGGAAAGAGACCTGTCAGTAAGGTGGGTACTCATGGTTCCCTCGGGTGTTACATCTCGCTTTTAGTGATGCCGTGTGAGCCGATGGCTCCCGTTTCTCTCTGTAATTAGAGCCGATACAGATCTTCAAGTGGATATTTTGGCAGACTTTAGAAATATTAACCTATTATTACTAGAGTTACTTGGTGCTGAATTTGAATATGAAAAACACAGCCACAGTCTAGCTCATCTCAAAAAGCAAATGCAGCAAAAACGAATCCCGTGGGACTGCTGTCCAATGTCTGGCCATCAGATGAGAGTGGCTGACTTGTCCTAATGTTTCGACTGCATCTGTTTTGATCACTTGGGAAGATTTTCAGTTATTCAAACGCTGCCACAGAAGGAAAAAAATGGGATGTGGAGTCAGGAGTATTGGGTTGATGCCAAATGTGCCCCTTAATGGCTGTGGCGGTTAGATAACTTTTGAGAAACATTCACTCCTTCCCTCCCCACCATTTCCATGGGAGAGTGGTATTTCCCTGCCCTGTTGACTTTGGGCTCATCCCCATGACTTGGTTTGGCCAGTGGAACTTTGGCAGACATGATGCAATGGAGACTTGACATGTGCATGATTTGGTTCTTGCCCCTCTGCCCTGGCTAGTGCCCTGGTCTGGGGAGGACGGGAGACGTGGGGCCAGGCCCAGGCTCGCCTGCAGTTTAGAGCCCACCCGGCCAAGCCCAGGCAGGATCGGCCAACTCCAGCTGACGTACAGACACATAAGAGAATTTTTAAATGAGTCCTGTTTCAGGGTAGTTTGTAATGCAACAGTGCCCGGGTGACATACGGGCAGAGACTGGGTTTCAGCTAACACGGGGTGAGAACAGCAGTACTACGGCGCTAACTAATAATGTCAGGCTATTGTCACTTTACCTGTTGAAGAACAAATGGAGTGTCTGACTCCTGTCTTGGGGACAGTTTAGCTGAGCTCTGACCACCAGAGAAACTTTGTGCATGATTTGAAAGGCAGAAGCAAAGCAGCAGATGTAAGTTCTATGCTCTGACGGTTGGAGCAGGGCACCAGGAATGGTGGGTGCTTATGCACGCTGTTGCCGATCTGCTGGCTTGCCTTGTTCTTGGCCAAGCACCTGCTCAGCCCCACGGGGAAGGGCACCATCTCCCCCGGAAGTCACCCCCGTCATCAAGGTTGGAGGTGGTGAAGAGCATAGGTTCCATTTTTTATTTTCTCTTGTGCATACCAAGCTTTCTTTTCCAACTACCAGTTCGGCCAACCTGTAGCTACTTCAGGCTCAACATCAGATGCAGAGGCAACAGCCTTGTCTTAATGTGGCCACTCACTGTCACAGCCGTATACAGTTTAATCCCTAAAACAAACCCTTCGTTCTCTACCACTTAGGGTTCTTCTTCTGTGGGTGGGGCTTGGACACATATGGCTGAGTCCACTGTTGTCTTAACCTTCAAATTCAGGCAAGTTCCCCAGACCATAATCTTGAGGCATTTCTGATGGAGCAAGAAATATGTGAGATGAAATTATTGTTCACTGAGCCCTTACTATGAGCAAACACTCTTCTGTTATAGACATATTATCTCACCTAATCTCATGAAACAGTCCAATTCCCCATTCAGACTGGCCCACTCTGGTCATCATTACCCATTGGTAGTTCAGGGATTGCTGCTAGGAAGAAATGGTCCCAGTTCTTCCATTTGGAACTGTACATTTGGACCCAGTGCCCTCTGGGGGGACTCTAGGGTGACTCTGGGTGGCCCGTGCTGCCCTCACATAGAGTCTGAACCACAGAAGGTGCCCACTAAGGGTTTGTTTACCCTCTTCCCCACCCTCAACCTTGGCATTAATCTTTGTCCAAAGGAATATCCTTTGACCCTAAGAACTCAGTGTCCCTCTGAGAATGAGGCCTGGCCCTCAGTCTTTGCCCAGTAACTGGACCCTGCTGCCACGGTCAGGTCTCACACAGGAACTACTCTCCCACCTCGGTCCCAAGTGTTGACCCTCCTGGCACCCACTGGGGTGCCCCAGCCCTTACTAGACATTCACCCTATGAGAGCTACTTCATATTGAACCTCTTTCCCTACCCTGCCCTGCCCTGCCCTTCATTTACCGTCTAGGAGCAACGTAGCTGCCCTCTTTGGCTACAGCCCCATGGGCCTCTGCACTGTGCACTGGTAGCCAGGTCGGTTTCCCAGTGTTTGTCCTTATCCCAGGCAGCAGGTGTTCTAAGGTTTGCCAGGTTGTACAAGGTTACATTTGCTGGGGCATCTAACCCAAGTCCTGAAGTGGATTTGGTGTTTTCAGTATCAATGACCCTGGTAGTTTTGTGCTGTATCAACGTGGCTAAGCTGGACAGTGTTTCCCAGCATCCTCTTCCCTACACGGTTCTGGGTTACAGCTGCCTAAAAGAGAGATTAGTGCGGCCCTGGGAAGGCAGGAAGGAAGCCAGCAGCAGCTGTGACTCCGAAGATCGCTGAGGTTGGAGGTGGTGAGAGGCAGATGTGGTGGTGCCCATGGCCAACTCGTCCTCTCTTTCCTCTGCACGTCAGCTCTTCCTCCTGTCTGCCAGCTCCACTGAGCAAGAACAGCCCCCAGCTCATCACCAAGTGCTCGGCTGTGACTTCAGAGGTAACAGCAACACAGAAGCAGTGACCTTCCCAGCCCCCTTCCCCAGCCCCTCCATGGTTTCCACTCCAGCGGCCGGACGTGTCTCACATTCAGATTTCCCCGCCAGCTCAAACCTGTCCTCGAGCACCACAGCTGGGGGAAGACTGGTTAGTGACTTTTCTCCCCTAGTTTTAGGGGTGACCAATTTTCTTCTGAAAAATAGCAACATGCTCTCCTAGAATTTCACCAATATTAATTCAGAATTCTACTGGGAATTGTGTTTTGTTTTGTTTTTTTTTCCTGAGTTCTAGGGCTCTTCTGCAAGTCCATAAAGGTGGAGGTTCTGCTGCCCCTCCCCCATTCTAAGCATTTTGTGAGCTGGGAGAGTATTTTTCACTGTGATTTTTTCCATATATCCTTTGCTTTAAACCCTTAACAATGAAGAGTTTGTAAAACAGTTTCCCAGTCAAATGCGCAATTAGGAGCAATTTGTTTCGTGGGAAGTAGGGAATGACTGGCACCCTCTCATGGAGTTAAAGAAATCCTAATTGCTTACACCTGCAGAAACTGTTGCTTACGTAAGGTGTGTAATTAGCAGCCAGGGTGTGCTGGAAGTGGGGCTGTCTGTTTACATAGGGGGCGCAGCCTGCAGGCTGCCCACACCAGGGCTTTCCCACTGTGCTCATCAGCCCAGCCTGGGCTCTCCGGGCACTTCGGGGCCGCCTGCGCGACAGAACAGTGTGCGGCCAACTGAGCATACACACTGTTCCCCACACAGAGCAGGGGTGACCACTTTAAAAAAGTGAGTCCTTTTTACTTTGCAATTATGAGTTTTCTGCTTTTCTATCCCAGTGGCTCTCAGTTTTGGCTATCCATGAGAATTGCCAGGGGAGTTATTTTAAAATTCTGATGCCCACGCTGCACGCAGACCAATTCCATCAGACTCTTTCTGCGGTAGCCATAGTTTTAAAGGTTCCGGTGTGCTGCCGAGTTTGGCCACCAGTTCTAGACCAGAGTTCTGAAACTACAGCCACCTCAGAATCATCTGGAGGGCCTGTTGAAAACCACCCCCAGAGATACTCAGTAAGGTGTGGGGGGTGTTCAATACCTTACATGTCTGTCTCACTCAAAGAGTGTTGTCAATGCTCAAAACAATGTTGAATTCCATTTCAAATTAGAATAATCTTGTTCTGCGCAGAAAGCATGCTAATTTTTTCAAAAGGTGTTATTTATTTTTAGAGGGGAAGAGAGGGAAGGAAACATCAATGTGTGGTTGCCTCTCGCATGCCCCCTACTGGGGTCCTGGCCTGAAACCCGGCATGTGCCCTGACTGGGAATCGAGCCGGCAACCCTCTGGTTCGCAGGCCAGCACTCAATCCACTGAGCCACACTAGCCACAGCTATGCTAAATTTTTTAGTCATTAACTCATTTGATCCCTTGCACAAAGCTTTCATTCTCATCCTTGACATCAGAACAAGTGCCAACCTGAGGCATCCTGTCTACCCTTTCCAAAGGCACTGCTGCAGTTGCCATCACCTTACTGGGTTTGGTTCCGTCCGGGCCCCAACCACAGCCTGCAATCTTGTTTCTCTCTTGCAGTTGCATGTAGGCTCCATGACGGCAGAAGCCCTGCTTATCTTCACCTCGTGCCTAGCAGGTAACAGGCACTTCACAAACATTTGCTGATTAACGAATCCACACAGCAACCCCAGGAAAGAGGTACCAATGTGGTCTGTATTTCACAGACCAGGGCCTAGAAACACAAACAAGGTTAAGTAACGTGCCCAAGATCAGTGTGGAGGAACTGAGACTCAGACTGACCAGGGCTGGCTTTCAAACCACTGCAAGAATTGGTCGTCAGCCTTCAGTCCTCTCCCAGCAGTAAACGGAACCACTTGCCTAGGAATGCCGTCGCTGCCTGACTGCCACTTGATCCCAAACTATGCATCCCCTTCCAATAACAGCAAAAATGCAGAGCACAACCCCATGTGGCCAGACTGTGGAAACAGTGGCAATTTCTCTCCTATTTAAAAACTCTACTGTTCATACCAGAAACCTATTTACAATGCTCCAAAGCAGGTTAAACATTTCCACCTCCTATAACATTACATCAAAACTCTTTAATACAAAATGCTGGCATTTAGTAAAAAAGAAAAAAAAACATGAAAACAAATGGATTTGAATTATCTGACTTTATTGACCATGCCAATACAATAATTCTGGTAATAAATTAATATATAGTTACAAAAATGTTGAGTGCCTTCTAAGAAAATTCTTCTGAATGTGTAAAGGATATGCAGAACCATTTGCACAGCTGACTATAATTTTCAAACTCAGAAGTGTGGTAACACCAAGTTACTGAAGAAGAATGGAGTCTTGCTTATAATTCATGATGTAGATGGTTTTGAGTTCATGAAGGTTTCA
>PVKM010035527.1:0-15151 GCA_004027735.1 Carollia perspicillata | reverse complement strand
AGAATTCGGTTGGAAACAACCCTCAGGGGACCCCACTTGTCAGAAGCTCTGAGCTAATGTTACTGCTCTGTTTGAGCTCAGCCAGAACGTCAGGCTTGCTCCACACTGTGACAGGGCAGGCAGTACAGAGCGCATACCCATTTGTTCAAAATGGTGAATATATACGCGCAGTAATCATTAACCATCTGTAAATTATGAATAGAGAAATCCCTTATAGTTACATCCCTAATAATGCGCTACTTCTTTGGAACAGAAGTCACGTGCCGGAGGCTCCCTGTGAGAGGGGTGCAGCTCATCCATGTGGAGACACCCTGAACCCGGTCACAGATCTTCCTGTGGAGGAGGGACACCCGCCCGGCGTTAAACCCCGCGAGTGTGCTACGTGTGGAAAAGCCCGCTCGAGTCAGCCAAGGTCTCCCACTGGACGCGAACCTCATCCCTGTGAGGAATGTGGACGAGCCTGCACGTGTGTCTCGTGTGCGGGCCCTCATGTGGAACCAGAGTGTGTGGACAGACCCTGTCACTGTCAGGACACTGGGAGAGTGTCTGAGAGATACGTGAAGAGCCTCAGTAATACACACCCCATCGAGTGTCAGAAATGTGGAAAAGCCTTCACTCGCCACTCCTCCTTTCGGGGACACGTGAGAGGTCACTGTGGACAGAAAATCCACACGTGTGAAGTGTGTGGGAAAGCCTTTATGTTCATGTGCCACCTTAAACGGCATGCACGGACGCACACTGGGGAGAAGCCCTGTGAGTGTAAGGAATGTGGGAAAGGCTTCAGCTGTAACTCCTACCTACGAGAACACGTGAGGACGCACACGGGGGAGAAGCCCTATGCGTGTGAGCGCTGCGGGAAAGCCTTCCGATTTTACTCCTACCTTCGAGAACACAGGAGGACGCACACGGGAGACAGACCTCATGAGTGTCAGCAGTGTGGCAGAGCCTTCCGGCACCTGTCCTCGCTGCAGTCGCACGTGAGGACACACACCGGGGAGAAGCCCTATGCGTGTGAGGAATGTGGGCAGAGTTTCCGTTGTCCCAAGTACTTTAGAAAGCACGTGAAAACACACAGCGGGGGGAAACGCTATGCGTGTGCCGAGTGTGGGAAAGCCTTCGATTACTCCTCGTCCCTTCGGGAGCACGCGCGAACACACAGTGAAGAGAGGCCCTACGAGTGTGTGGAGTGTGGGAAGGCGTTCCGGTGTCCCTCCGCCCTGCAGAGGCACGCGCGGATGCACACGGGCGAGAAACCCTACGAATGTCAGAAGTGTGGCGAAGCCTTCCGGCATCACGCGTCCCTGCGAAGACACGGGTGGACTCACACCGGGTAGAAACTCTGAATGTGGGGACTGTATTTATTTTCCCTCAAAGCTCTGTGAGGAGACACTGGAGAGAGACCGTATGATGGAAAGTAGGTGGGAAAGTTTTAGATCTTCACTCATGTCGTGCATGAAAACTCAGGGCTGTACAGAAACCTGTTGTTGAAATACGGTTTTCCTTGTAAGTGCCTCACCCTGAAGAGGGGTCCCTGTGTGTTAATTTCTAGTTTACGTTACTATATGAGCAGCTAAGATACAATACTCCTCAATGTCTGCCTCATCTGTACTACATACATTTTCCTATCTTCAACTTTAATGAATTGTAAGTTATATAAAACTTGTCTCAATTCCCTTATAATATCTTTCGACTCGGGGTGGTAAGTGGTTTTTCTTCCTTTTTCGCGTGTGACTTGATATGTCTCCGGTGAAAGTATTTTTGATGCTCACTTTCCATTGAGTTCCTAGTAGGTGATCATGACATGAGGTCTGTAGTGTCAAAATTTCCTCCCTGGCGTCCTGCCGCAGAGCCTGGAGCTGCAGCTGACGCCATCTCTGTGCTCCCCTTGGGTCTGTACCACGATTCTAAAAGATGCCTCTTCCACATTTGTTCCTAGTGGATAGCACACCCGCGTTCTTCACAGAAGTTAGTGATTGTGGAAAGATCTTGGAAGAGCACAGTCCCATCTGCTTATGTTCACAATTTGCCCTCTGCTCGTTATCTTTGGTCTTGGTTGGAAGTTGGAATCAATGCACTGAGTTAAAGGAGACCGTATGGCAGGAAGATGAAGCTGGTGTCCAGATGGTGCCACTGAATGGCGTGGTCAGCTTGGCTGAGGTGGGAACCATATCCCATCATCCTGTTTATGGTTCTGAGCTAAAGGTCACGAGCAGAGGAAGATGTGTGGGGTTTGGAAGGCAGGCGTGAAGAAACCATGACCCTCAGATCTTCTGTACCATCAGCAGACAGTGGGCCTGAGACACAGTGCATTCTTCTGACATCTTGCTCTGCCCTGTGTGGAACAGCCCCAGCCAAACACCTTTGACATTGGTTTCCTCTTAGGCAGAAGATTCCATAGACTGTTCCTGGGGCCCCCCGTCATGGACCCTCTTTGATTCTCAGGTCCACACCGTTGCTGTTTGGTGCCCATTAGGTCACTGCAGTTGGATGCCCTACCGGTGGATCGGTCAGATGCATCACATGTAGGGCAGTACTTTAGTCGGCCCGGACTGCTCTGGAACTAGAGGGTGGAACCTCCATTCGGTGTCATGGTCTTTTCCTAGTCTTGTGTGTTATCACCTTTGAAATGTGATCCCCTAGTCGCTGTCTATTAACAAGGGTATTTACACATGGTATCCAGCTTCTCCAACCCCTACTGGAGGCATCCTGGTTTGTGTGGGTTGGACCAGACACAGTGCCCACATAAGCCCAGGCATATTTGGAACCCCCACTTGTAGGGTGGGGCCTGATATGCCCATTTGCCCACCCCTTACCAGCTGGGCACTCTGGTTCTTGTACCAAGACTGCTCGGCGGTTGTCTAGGGCAGCGGTTTTCAACCTTTTTCATCTCATGGCACACAGAAACCGATTACTAAAAGTCTGTGGCACAGCAAAAAAAATATATATTTTTGCTGATCTGACCAAAAGTAGGAATGAATTTGCTTCACTTACACCAGATGGCTATTGTGTTGGTTGTCATTTGTTTATTTGACAGTCTAAGGGAAAAGAGGCCAGTGCTGCTGACTAAATAGTCAGGTATTGCATGTTTTAAAAATTCTTGTGGCATACCGGTGTGCCTTTTGTGGTACACCGGTTAAAAATCGCTAGTCTAGCCCTGGCTGGTGTGGCTAAATGGAGTGAGTGCAGGCCTGCAAACCAAAGGATCGCGGTTTGATTCCCAGTCAGGGCACCTGCGTGGGTTGCAGGCCAGTTCCCAGCAGGGGACGCACGAGAGGCAACCATACATTGATGTTTCTCTCCCTCTCTCCTTCCCTTCCCCTCTAAAGATAAATAAATAAAAGCTTTAAAAAAAAAAGCTAAAAAAAAAAATTGCTAGTCTAGGGTGTTGTCACAGACACACAGTAAATGGTGTTACCACGTCAGGCGAGTCACTGTAGTTCAAAGGTGGTCAGCATCCAAAACAATACACCATCCCACCTGGGCACCTCCGTGACCACCCTTTCTATGACCCAATCTGCTGTAGCTACTGAAGGGGTTGGCAGCTAAGGCTCGCCCCCCGGGCCAGGGTATCTGCTTCCTGACAACTATGGAGCACCAGGGTCTTATGAGTCTGGACGTGGAAGAGAGATGACTGCCTCAGGCTCTTGCAGGTGAACCCAAAGTGTCCCCAAACATCCTGACCCCACGAGTCACACTCATGATCACCCACCCCTCAGTTTCCTGCCATGCAAACCACTGGATTGATCTCTAAAGCAAAGGATGAGTTTCCAGAGCCCGTGAATCACCAGACAGCCTGCCCTCCGCCCAGTGAATGCTGGGGCTCGTCCCTTGGTGAGAGGCTCCACCTGGAGGAGCGCTGGGGACACTACTAGGAGCTCTCCCTTTGGGGGCACGTGTCAGATTTCTGTCCCCTCCAGGGCTTGGACCTGCCCAGGGGGTGCTGTCTCCTGCGGTCTTTGCCACAGTGCAACGTGTACCTTCTGGAGTCACAGATGAGTGGGCTGCAGCCCTGCCTGCCAGACGCCCAGAGCGTTCGTCAGCCTCGCCAGTGTTGCTTTCCTTCTCAAAGGTGGCTTGCTGTTCTGATCCCTGGTTCCACGTGTGCTCTTTTTTTACGGGGTGGCGTAAGGGACAGAGGCACTGTGCCTGGTGGGGAACAAAAGTCCTCCCACACTCCGGATCTCTAAAGGCTTACACCTCTTTCATGTTCTCAGGGACTGGATAGGCTCGTGCTCTATCAGGCACATCTGGGGCTGCATGCATCTTACCTGCCCAAGGACCCCCAAACCTCAGGGCAGTGCCTGGGCCTTGAATTGCCTTCAGGTTCATAGCCCTCCTTCCTCCCAGATGTTCTAGCAGAGTGAGTAGTCTCCTGCAGCAGAGGCCTGCCTTCGGTATTAACATGAGCTCTTCCGTGTTCCGGGCCCATTGTGGTGATGTGGGCAAGATCAGGACGGGCCGGGGCTACACCCCAGGCCACACTGTGGGGCTGTACCAGGAGCCGTGGGAATCACCTGAAAGGCTATGATTGTCCCGCCCACGGGAAGGCTAGTCGATCTTAGTTATCAGAAGCCTGTCCTGGCACCGTCTCCACGAGCCTCCCCGAAGATGAAGCACTGCTGCAGGAGCGCCTCTGCCTCACATCAGAGTGAAAGAGGAACCGTCCACAAACAAAAAAGACCCAGGAATGGCCAAGATGCGGCCGTTATAATGCCGTTGACAAGGAAATTTGGTTATTTCAGTAACATACATTTTTGCATTTTGACTGATAACATACCCAGGACATACCAGGTTTTTAGAAATTTCATACAATATACCGTAAGAGAGTTTAGCATCATTTTTGTGTTAAAAACATAATTTTAATGGCTAGTCCTTCATCTTACCTAGGAGCACAATAAAATATACCACATGCTGCAGAAACTCCAAACGTTACGAGATCGAGAGCAGGAGCATTCACCTGGGTCCAATATCTGCCGCCTTGAAGCTGAGAGAGACCAGGGTTCCGACCTGTGCGCCCACATTCACCTACTTGGGACGGGCTACATTGATGACTTAAAAACAACACTAGTCAACCCTGGCTGGTGTAGCTCAGTGGACTGAGTGCGGGCCTGCGAACCAAGGGATCGTGGTTCGATTCCCAGTCAGGGCACATGCCTGGGTTGCAGGCCAGTTCCCAGCAGGGGATGCACGAGAGGCAACCATACATTGATATTTCTCTCCCTCTCTCCTTCCCTTCCCCTCTAAAGATAAATAAAATCCTAAAAGGACTTAGATATGTAGAGGGGTGGGAAAGAACAGTTTTGTGTGTGTAGGGGGGAGAACTCTGCCAATGCAGAGAAAAATCACTGAATATCAAATTAAAGAATAAAAGGAGCTCCCATAGCAAATATAGACGGGTGAAAATCAGACTCAGTAATTGAGGATGCGTGGCTCTCAAATGAAGAAGTCTCTCTGATGATAGTGAAGCAAGCTGGCAGCTTGCGATTTTCTCACTGGGTCTGTAAGGAAGACTCAGACATGCCTCAGCAGACCCTGGTGATTATCAGGTGGGTGCTTCCTAATAGCACCACCAAGGGCCACACGTGAAGTCTCCAGACAAGAACTAAGAAAAGGGTCAGAATCCAAATGCCTTTCACAAACGTGATATGACGTGAAAGTCCCACAGACAAAGTCACAACTGCTGCTTTGCCGGGATTCTCACGTACAGTAATTCTCAGACATTGCGGCAGGACACCAGTGATTGTCCGGCTAATCAGGCAGCACAAACACATTTATTTCAAATTTCTAGGAAGTAAAAAAGTGTTAGGATGCTTTATGCTGCTCAGGGCCAGCCTTAAAACACTCCACTCGGCCCTGGCCAAGTAGGTCAGTTGGTCATGGTGTCATCCTGATCCCTCCAAGGGAGCAGGCGCCATCCCCAGCCGGGGCACAAACAAGCACAAACAACAGCAACCAGCGAATGCGCCCAGTGGGCAACAAATCTCTCTCTCTCTCTCTCTCTCTCTCTCCCCCACTCCCTCTGTTCCTCTCCTTCCCTCCTCCTCTCTCTCTCTCAAATCAATAAATTAAAAAAGAACTTCATTCAGTCATGTCTTAACAAAAATTTGCATCAGTGGAAAACTGGCATAATCTGCCTCTTGTCATTCAACTTGCCAGACTGTCAAGACCAAAACAGAATGTTTCATCAGTTTTCATTTTTAAATATGATTGTCACCTTGGGAAAATTCAATAAACACAGCAAAATAAACTGTACAAGGGCAAAGTAGAATAACAGAAAATATGTTACTGACACAAGATTTACAGAGGCTTCCAGACACAAATGGTCGTGAGCTTTTCCTTGAAGGGGGTTCCATGTTTGGCAGCCCAGTCACGGCGTTGTTAGGGAAGCTGTGATGCTCATCTGAGGGTCCCATTTTGGTTGGAGCAATCAGGCTTGTCCATCTACAGCGTCTAAATAAAGCAATAGCCAGAGAGCGCATTCTAAGGGACTGGTTAGCTGCTCTTAACCAATGCAATTAAATCACCATAAAGAGGGGGAATGGAGCCCCCCCAAATTAAACTATCTCCCCCCTCAAAAAATGATAAAGAAAAACACCCACACCCCTGCAGCTAACCCTGACGACTACCTTCATTCAGAGCGCTTTATACTTAAACCACGAGAGGGGAAATGAACAAAAGCAGAGAGGGCCACAGCTTTTGAACATTTCACCTCAATCCAGATGATACCCCCAGCCTCTGCTCATCTCTACAGCAGTGAATCAGGACAAGGCGTAGATTTGCTGACGTGCATCTATCACCAAAGGACTGGAGGTGCCTGTGCTTTTATTCTGTGATGTTTCTAAGGCTGTGTCCATCAAATGCAAACAAAAAAGGAGGAAGTCTCGGCAGAACAGGAGAAGTGGTGCACACGTGGTGATCCGATCGATTTAAGTATTTTTCGTGGCCTACAGCCTGGTCCACGCTCTGGCTGTTTCCAGCCTCGGGCATCGTTGGTCTTCCACTGCCCCCTGCATCATTCACTCATGGGTCGTCTGGACCGGGAGCACTTCACAAAGCCTGGATCCCTGGCAGAGCTGCAGGGATCTGCAGTGCTGGGCACCGCTTATCTTCCAAAATATCTGAACGCATCCTTCCCAACTTGTCTACATTGGGGTGATAAATTTTGGTCATGAAACGTACTTTAGATGCTGCCATTGAGTATTCTTCTAGAAGGAATAGTTCAAGTTTAAAAGTCCCTCCCTCAAAGTGGGAATTCTGGGGGCTAGCAATGACCACATGAAAATAAGGGGTGTGGCTGTCGTCCGGTTCTGCTTTAATGCTGGGAACTGGTCCTGTCCACAAATGCAGAGCTTCCCTGATCATCCTGGCCCGGCAGCAGCCCGGCCGTCTAGTCAGATCCCTAGTTCGGCCTCCGATCTAGTCTCCTGCTCCGCTCCCCTCACCCACAGCTCAAGTCTCAGGCTCTGCATCTGGGGGAAGCTGCCGCACCAGCATCACTTCTCGTTTGGCAATGCTTCCCATGGAATTTAGCATGCACAAGAGATCACACAGTTGTAAAGCAGTTAGCTCCTTTAAGACAGGACACAGTCCTCTTAAGTAATCAAAGACCTGATAGACAAAACAGAATCAATCTCTCTCTCTCACACACATACACACACCCCTCTTCTACCCCTGTGACTTTCTAGATAAACTTCTGCTTGTATTTGAGTCTTGGCTCTGAATTCTTAGTCAAAACTGAAGGACTGAGGTTACTGAACCAAGGTTAACTTCTGGTGCTGTTTTGCTGTTAACATGGCGATCAATTTGCACTTTGAATACCTTGACCTTTTTCACTGAGTCCCTCAACACCCTTCCCACCTGGCACCCATCAGTTTGTTCTCTGCATCTGAGTGGTTTATTTATTTATTTTTAGAGAGAAGGGAAGGGAGGGAGAAAGACAGGGACAGAAACATCAATGTGAGAGAGAAACATCAAGCAGTTGCCTCTCGCACACCCCCAGCGGGGCACCCCACCTGCAACCCAGGCACGGGCCCTGACTGGGAATTGAACCAGCGACCTTTTGATTCGCAGGCCACTACTCAATCCACCGAGCCACACCAGCCAGGGCTGAGAGCATTTTTGAAATAATTAGGCATAGGAAATGCTCCAGGTGTTTTAGCCCAGTTTAATCAGCGTATTAAAAATTTCCCGATCCAACTGTAATGTACTGGTTTTGAGTGCTTTTTCTTAAATCAGTTACAATAGGAATACAAATGCCTATTACAAAGTATTACAAAATTCTCTAGGCCCACTCAGACATGGGTCTGAAAGGCATTTCCTTGCAGTGTAATGCACACACCTGAGGACTCTAACATCTCCCTCCCGGGCTGTGGAGAGGCCCAGCGCTGCACAGAGGCTGGGCCCCCGGATCTCATCCCGAGGGGGCAAAGAAAGCAGGGCCTAAGGTTGAATGGCCTCAAGCCCCAACCTAAGGCAAGAAAAAGGGCCGAGCCTCTGGTGTCAAAGGTCATGAGTCAAAACCAAACCGAACCTTGTTTACGTGCTGTGAACAGAGACACACTATTGAGTGTCTTTGTTCTTGAACACCAGCACAGAGCCACAGTGAACTCACTCCCAGGACAATCTCCGAAACCATAAATGACCAGACATGTCCTTGATGTTTTCCTTTGCAACTCAGGAGTTGCAAGTTATAGTTTGCAAGTTTAGTTTTAAGTTATAGTTAATAAGTTTAGTAATTAGTGCATGTAAAAAGCTATTGTTGCAGGGACTGAAGGTATGACCCACCCGCCAACGACTCCAGGAGACCACAAGCAGTTCACCTTCGTGCCCCAGGAAGACTGCAAGCAATCAAGATTGTATCCGAGCCACTGTGCTCCGGGGAGAGACTTCCTCACCCAGGACAGATAAAGAATCTCTGGGCCACAGATGAAAGGATGCTAGGAATGTTGCTGGACTGAAGTCAGATAAGATTAACCTTTTTCCTGAATTCCAAACCCCTTACTTAACTTTTCTCCTTCTTATAAAAAAAGCAGGCTTGAAATGAAATGTAGGACTGTCTTTTAGGGTACATAACCCACCATTTTTGCAGGTTGCAGGCATCTGAATAGAGCGCCCATAAAGATTCAGTCCTTATCTCTACTTATTGCTTGTGGTAGTGACGGGCAGCATGAACGCCGACTTCTCTGGTTTCGGAATCTGGTGACTCTGCCGGGACAGACTTTGGGACTCTCTGGTAAGTCTGGGTATCTGGCAGGGGTTCCGCTGGCTTGCCTAGACTAGGGGACCCTGGCGAGGCGGGCTCCCTAGCAGCTGCCGAGTTCACTCGGGGCCTCTCCTTCTCCAACTCTCAGCCTTCCCATCGCCTTCACTTTTCGGTTGACTTGCTGTGTGTTTTGGTTCAGGGTTACAGTCCCAGGTCACAACTTAGATCGGTCGTCAGGAATTAAGGTGACTTCTGGTTTGGTCTGTGTGATATGACAGAGTTCTGTCTGGTAGGATGGGGGTGAGGGGAAGCCTCTGTTTGGGAAACAGCCCTTTGGGGAGAGTTTTGGCTGGTTGGTCGACCTATGCTTATAAACCCGTACTAAAAAGAAAAATTTTTTTATTGTAATACTGCTTGGTTTATGTATAATCTGGACTCAGGAGAGCACTGGACACTGAATGGGTCTTTCAGTTACTATACTGCAATTAGAGTTGTTTTGTCAAAGATCAGGGAAGTGGGAAAAATGCCTTACATATAAGCTATTATAACTTTACATAATAAAGATGAAGAATTAAAAGGAAATCCATTAGCTCTGGCTGGTGCGGTTCAGTGGATTGAGTGCTGGCTTGCAAACCAAAAGGTTGCTGATTTGATTCCCAGTCAGGGCACACGCCTGGGTTGCCGGCCAGGTCCCCAGTGGGGGGCGTGCGAGAGGCAACCAATCAATGTATCTCTTGCACATGATGTTTCTCTCCCTCTCTTCCTGCTTCATTTCCCCTCTCTCTAAAAATAAATAAATAAAATATTTTATAAAAAGGAAATTGATTAATGGTCCAGAGAAAAGGGAACTTGCCTGTAGCAGATAGAAGTTCAGAAGACAGGGGCCAGGAAGATGCAGGTATCATGGCTGCTGCGACCATGGTCAAGGGCCCCACAGCCCCTCCAGTCCTGGGAGATCTTCCTCTTTACTTGACTGAGGGAGCTGGAAGAGGTGAGCCTGAACCGATCTCTGCCCAAACCCATCAGAGAACCAAATTCAGTGGAGGACAAGCCCCTGCAAGGAAGGGCAGAGCAATAACCTTTGCAAAGACTTCCAGTGGGAGTAGGGCCAGAGAGCGAGCCTAGTGAGTATTATTGGGCACATATTCCGTTTTCTACATCGGATCTGTTAAACTGGAAAAGCTCAAATCCTTCTTATAGGGATGAACCTACGAAAATGACTGATTCAGTTGCATCCGTTTTTGCCACCCACCATCCCAATTGGGCAGCCATACAAGCCTTACTAAATATTTTGCTTATGGGAATAAGCAGAGGCTGGTATTGGATGAGGCAAATGAAGAAATAGGCTTGGGAATTGCACCAAGAAAATTCAGATGCGGCTCCCGACCCTACTAGGGGAATACTTTTGACCAAGCTCAACTGGGACCCTAATGAGAATGGACTTCCTCTCTTAAAACTAATAGTACAGCTACCTTGAACCACGTGGGATCTTGCAGCTACAAAGTATCAGCACAGACGGCCCGGATTTGCCAAAAAGCAGTAAGGTTTCTTGGGTCCCTGCTTGAACCACATATATTAAACTGTAGCTCACAGGGCCTGGAATTTCTAAAGCTGTACAAAAAGTAATTGCTAGATGTGTTGTGTGCCAGGAGAACAACCCCAAGACAAACCCCCATCAAAAGAAAGAAGGGAAACAATGCCAAGGACAATGTCCACGTTGAGGACTGGCAAATAGACTTTACTCAGATGCCAAGGGTCCGAGAGTGGACATATTTGTTAGTTTTTGTTGACAGCTTTTCAGATGTGTAGAAGTCGATCCTACTAGAACAGAGAAATCCTCGGAGGTAGTGAAAGCCTTACTGAAGGAAATAATTCCTCGCTTTGGCCTACTCAGCAGCATCCAGAGCAACAATGGGCTGCCTTTGTTTCAGAAATTACACAGGTTAGTGAATATTTAGAAATCAAGTGGATACTCCACATGACAAGGAGACCTCAGGCCTCTGGGAAGGTAGAGAAGAAGAATCACACCTTGAAGAAAAATATAGCCTAGCTGTGTCAAGAAGTGCATCTCCATTGGCCTCACGCTTTACCTATATTGCTTTGCTCAGGGCAAGGGCGGCATCTCAAAGTGGATTCTATTGAGTCCCTATGAAATGGTGTTCGGGCGACGATTTCAAGCTATGATTAGGGTGGGAGATATGTACACAGATCAAGAAGGGAAGGTAAAGAAATATGTACAACACTTAAGTCACACCTTGGCTGTAATTAACGATCTTGCTTGTATTAGCGACCTCTCCCCCACCAGTTCTCTACATTCCTTTGAGCCTGGAGATGAGGTGCTGCTCAAGACTTGAAAGACAGGAGAACCAACTAGAGGAAAAGTGGACTGGACCTTGGGACATACTCCTCTCCACCCCCACCACAATGAAGTTGGCAGAAATAAAACCTTGGATTCATCACACCCGAGTAAAGAACGCACCGGAGGAACAGTGGACCACCTAACCACAGGAAGACCTGAAAGTCATCTTTTGAGAACGATGACTTACATTCTTTTCATCACTTTTTTACCCCATGTTATAGAGAACTTATTCCTTCCAAATCAGATGAAAATTTTTGAGTATATTTAGCAAAAATGTTCTAACTATCTCTGACTTTTGCCTTGCAGGAGGACCCTATGTTGAGCAAACTTTCATGTCTTTTTTTCCTTCTATTTTCACTTCATGTCTTATAGGTGTTTGTGTTCCCCTGGAAAGCCTTAGAAATTATACTTTGTTTCAGCATATCATAAGAATATAACCTATGACGACATTATATTTGGGGACCTGTGGTAACTCTAAAAGACAGGGAAATGTTTTCCTTCAAAATCACTAATGTAGCCCTGGCTGGAGAGGGTGAAACTTTTGTCAGCTGTTGTCAAAACTGTTGCATGCTCCCAGCAGACGTGGAGATGAATTGCAACACCATAGTGATCTTATGCCTTTGGTCACGTCAAATTGCCTGCAGGATGGTTTCTAATAAATACGTGGAAGGACCGTTTACTCCCATGTTCCAGCAAACAGTTCCGGGGGACCATGCTCTCTGGAAGACTGACGGTGTTTATACCTCAGAAGCCCCACATCACCTGGCTCGACGGGAACTCTCCCTTGCACCTGATCATAACAGTGATTTGCACCTTTTTAGCTCCACTGAATATGTATCTTTAACAATATTTATAGTACCAGCCATGGTAACCTATTTGAATGTAGAAATAAGTAGATTAGTCTGTGGTGTGTGGCAAAAGCTTTAAATGCCACCTCTCAAGCCAGTAGTTCAATCAGTCAAGAACTAGGACGAGTTAGAGAAGCAGTGGTATCAGGAACTCGTGCAGCTACAGACTACCTCCTTTTAAGACATAATCGCGGATGTGAAGAATTAAAAGTAAAGGACTCTGCTGTTTCAACCTGATATTTCACGGCTCACAGAGCATAAAGTAAAGTAAATGAAGTAGTGTCCAAGATTAAAGAAAAAAAGAAAGGGATTCTTTGGTATTGATCTGTCTAAACTAACCTCCTGGCTGCCCAGTATTACTGGTCTTAAAGAGGCATTTGTCGCTTTCATCTTTTTCAGTATCATAGCTTGTTATTGTGTACAATGTGCCCCCTTATGTGGATCTGCAACTAAGTGTATTCCTAAACCCCCTACCAGACCTTCTAATGCTAACATACCTGCTCAACAGCAAAGTGATTACTTCCATATGAAACTGATCTCCAAGAAATAACATAGTTCAGACTAACAGTGCAGGAATGAAGGGGGAACTCAACAGTCAGAAAATTTTTAGTTTTAAGTTATCGTTAATAAGCTTAGTAATTAGTGCATGTAAAAAGCTATTGTTGCAGGGACTGAAGGTATGACCCACCCGCCAACGACTCCAGGAGACCACAAGCAGTTCACCTTCGTGCCCCAGGAAGACTGCAAGCAATCAAGATTGTATCCGAGCCACTGTGCTCCGGGGAGAGACTTCCTCACCCAGGACAGATAAAGAATCTCTGGGCAACAGATGAAAGGATGCTAGGAATGTTGCCTGAGTACAGCTTTTATCCGATTAACCTTTCCCTGAATCTGAAACACCTTATCTACACTGTCCTCCTTATAAAAAAGATCAGCTTGAAATGAAATGTAGGACCTTCTTTTAGGGTACGTAACCTGCCATCTTATCAGATTGCTGACTATCTGAATAGAGCGCCCATAAAGAGTCAATCCTTGTCTCTACTTATTGCTTCTGGTAGTGACAGGCAGCACCAACTGCTGACTTTTCCGGTTTCCTCCTAACTGGTGTCTGGACAAGGGCCGCCACGCGGGTAACTGCGTCAGTACTTCCCACTAGAGATGGAGCGCGACAGCCAGGTAAGCTGTTTTAGTTCAGATCCCAGTGTAGGGTGGGTGGAAATCTTGCAGGGAAGGGTCCAGTATAGGGTGGGTGGAAGTGCAGGGAAAGGCTGAGGCAGATAACCGACATTTCCCCCCAAGCTGTATTAGTGACCTCCGCCCCGCCCAACACTCAGGTCTGTAACACGGTTCACGGAGAACTCAGGGGCGGGGCCACGGGTAACAACTTGGCCGGGGCGGTCCGGAGAGTTGTTTATTGGAGAGACGCTAGTACCATCGCCCAATCAGCGTTCCCGGCAGGAGGAGTGCCTGGACCACCGTCCATTTAGGGTGAATCATCTGGACAACCGGCCAATCCTGGCCGTGGGCGGGCAGACTTGCAGCTGCGTAAAGAGCTCTTTGGGGCTTTTGTGGTGCAGGTGCCGCGGAGCCAGCCGGGAGAACCTCGGATCAGGAGCTGACACTAATGGTGAGTTTTGGGTCCCTGGTGGTGATTTGGGGCGGGGGTGTTGGAGAGGGAGGTGTAGGGAGGGGTTGTTGATACAAACCTTCCTGAACCGGCTTTAAGCGACGGGGAGGTGGAGGTGGCGGCCTCCTCGAGCCGCACGGTGTTCCGACCGAGTCCTTGCCCGCGCAGAGGACGAGGGAGGGAGGGAGAGCGGGACACACACTGTTGCCAGTGGTCGGGGATTGGGAGCTGAGGAGGTTGCAGGCGGAATAGGGGGGACTCGATCTGGACGGGGCTAAGGAGGCTTTATTACAAAGCCTGTTGTTGCAGTAGGGAACAATGCTCGGTTCTCCGAGCGGCACCCCCGTCTCTGATCCGACAGAAAAGGGCTTTTCCTTCCAGTAGAAGCAGGGGGAGCAGGAAGCCGTTGTGACAGGAACCGCTCTCCCTATGGTCAGCGCGTTCTTGGCTCAGGTCAGCAGGTCCTTGTCTCCGTCTTAGTGCTTGTCCGATGCGGGGGGTGGTGTGGTGTGGGGGGCAATGCTGGACCTGTGGGGAGGACAGGAGCCTGTATAAAGTTTGGGTATGAAATGGGCAATTGTGATCGTTTGGTGGAGCCTGTAAAAAATGAAGAATGTGAATTTCCTAAGGAGAGACTTTCCAAAGAGTTATTGCAAGGGGTGGGAAGAAGCCACTCTGCAGTCGGGGCAGGGGTTGTGCGGTAGGGAAAATGCTCTGACCTTACCATCTCCAAGCGTCTCAAGAGTTGGACTACGTGGTTTTTCTTTTCTTTTCTTTTTTAATTTTTTTGGAGTAGAGTCAACAAATGCAGGAAAGGCCAGGTGTGGTTGAGATGGCAGGTCCCCAAAGCAGTCTCTTCGCAGTAGTGCCGTGTGCTGCCTGAGGCTGAGGACAGGCCACCGTGCAGGGGTCTGGGGGAAGGAGAGAAGCTGGACCAAAGTCTGGCCAACAAGCATTTGCTGTGCTTGGTCAGTGGAGATGAGCAGTTCAGTTAATCAATGATGAAGCACAGAAGAGGATTTTGGGGGCGGGAGGGGGAGGTCTGCGTCTAGCCTTGTCCTGGATAAACAAGTGCAAGGGGGTTCTTGCAGCATGCCCTTTTCCAGAACTAATGA
>PVKM010035526.1:0-15138 GCA_004027735.1 Carollia perspicillata | reverse complement strand
GATGTTGGAACATTTAAAGATGTCCTGGAGATTCCTAAGCCTCTCCTCATTTTTTTTTTAATTCTTGTTTCTTCCTTCTTTTCTGCTTGGTTGGTTGTTTCTTCCTTCTGGTCCACTCCATTGATTTGAGACCCAGTTTTCTTCCCATCACTATTGGTTCCCTGTGCATTTTCCATCATTTCACTTATGAACACCTTCATTTGTTTATCTAATTTGCGATCAAATTCAACCAATTCTGTGAGCATCCTGATTACCAGTGCTTTGAACTGTGCATCTGATAGGTCGGCTATCTCTTGCTTGCTTAAAAGTATTGGCTCTGGGACTCTGAGCTTTTCTTGTGTTTGAGTCATTTTTGGTCAGGTGGCACCTGTTATGTATGAGAGGCGGAGCCTTAGGTGTTCACCAGGGCGGGGCAGCCTAGTGGCCAAGTTATGACGCTGACTGTGGGGGCGGGGTTAGAGAGGGAACAATGGCGAGTGTTCCGCACTCTCTCGAATTTGCGTCCCCTCTGCTGCCTCCCACAAGCAAACTGGGCTCCCCGGCACTGGTTCCCAGGTGGGAGGGCCTATGCACACTCCCGGACCTTGCAGGTCTCCCCGGCGACCTCTCCTGTGAGGCTGGGAGCCTCTCCCAGCACCTTTTTTTAGGTTTTATTGCCCATCACTGGGGCCCAGGGCTGTGTGGTCCGTCTCACTGCCTGCTCTTGCCTAGTTTATCTTCATGCAAATGTGTGTCCACGGTTGGCCAACTGCCCTGCATGCCTTGCGTGCTCTGCTCGTCTCTTCCCTGCGTCTGGGGTCTGCAAGCTCCACCCCACCTATGCTGCCCGGCGCTCCCGAGCCTGGCAGCCACCACGTTTTCCTGCCGCTTTCCCTCTCCGCCGGCTGCCGACTCTGCCCCTCTTACCGGTCTGGTTGAATTGTTGTCTGACTTCCATAGTTCAATTTTCTGTGTTCTGGTTGTGTTATTGTTTATAAATATTTGTTGTCCTTAATCTTGGCTGTGAGAGGAAGTACAGTGTTTCCACCTACGCCTCCATCTTGGCCAGAAGTCTCTGGATTGCTTTAAAATGCAGCCTCTCAGTGTCTCCCAAAGCTGAACACATGCGTACCCTAAGACCCAGCAATTTCACTCCCAGGTGTATAACCAACAGAAGTGCATACCTATGTGTAATAAAAGGCATGTGCTAGCATGTTTACAGCAGCACTATTTGAAATACATGAGCATGATGAAGGAATGAATTGTGGTAAAGTCATCCAGTGAAATCTATATACAGTAATAACAATGAATATTTATGACTCATGAAAGATAGAGAAGAATCTCACAAACATTGAGGAGCAAAAGAAGCCAAACACAAAGGAGTGTATATTGAATGATTTCATTTACATCAAGTTAAGAACTGGGCAAGCCAAACCTATGGTGTAAGAGGCCAGATGAGTTTTTCCCTTTAGTGGGGGAGTGCCTGGCTTCTGGAGTGGTGGTACTATTCTATTTCATCATTTGGGTACTAGTCTCATGGGTGTGTAGTTTCAGTTTGTGGAAATTCATTAAGCTGTACATTTACATTGTTAATATAAAAATAAAAAACATCTATTCTGGTATTTCTAACAATACTATGCCTGTGATAAGAAATCGTTAATGCTTGTATAAGAAGTATAAATTTTGCTAGCCTGGTACTTTAAACCTCCATATGCATATTTCCAGGTTCCTTTTAATTCCACTACGTATTCTCTGAAAAATGCCAATGTCTTCTCCTCTGTGGCCCTGCCCCAGCTGTCTGCTGCCCAGAGTGGCCACCCCCAGGCTGCTGGCTCTGCCCTTCCTTTCTGTGTCGCCTTTCCTGGTGATCCCCAATGGATGGGACTTCTCCCTCCCTTCAATTCGTAGAGAATTTTGTGGTTTTTTTAATTGTTTTATTTACTTTAGTTTTGTTTTAGGTTTTTTTCTGACAAAGATATACAGAAAATTGAAATATAATTGACATATAACATTATATTAGTTTCAGGTATGCAACATGATGATTCAATATTTGTATATATTATGAAATGCTCACCACAATAAGTCTAGGTGCCATTCATCACCACACATAGTTAAAATTTTTTTCTTCTTTTTTTTCCCCCTCACCAAAAGATATGTTTATCAATTTTAGAGAGAGGGGAAGAGATGTGAGAGAGAGGGAGAGGGGAGGAGGGAGAGAGAGAGAGAAACATCTCTCTCTCACATCTCATTGATGTGAGAGAAAAACATCAATCTATTGCCTTCTGTATACACCCTGACCAGGGGTCAAACTCACAACAGGTATGTGCCCTGACTGGGAACTGAACCCGCAACCCTTGGTTGGTGTACAGGACAATGCTCTAACCAACTGAGCCACCAAACCAGGGCACAATTTTTTCCCTTGTGGTGAGAACTTTTAAGATATTTCTTAACAACTTTCAAATATACCATACAGTATTACTAACTATAGTTACTATCTGTACATTATACCCTCAGGACTTGTTTATGTTATAACTGAAAGTATGTACCTTTTGACCCTATTCACCCATTTTGCCAAGCCCACAACCCCCTGCCTCTTTTTCCTATGTTTTCCTACGTAATAAGTTACCCTTTGGAGAATAGTGATGTTGATGTGTACCTTGTAGGAGCTTCTCCCCTAAATGTGTAAAGTTATAGTTGTAAATTAGATTCAATGTTTTACCTTTTCTCCATGTTGATCTCAATTTCATGGGAATGATTTTTTTAAACATTAGAGTATAATGACTCCATCCCTCAATTATTTAGAATATAGTCTTGGGTATTATATCTCTAATCCATAAATATTTTACTTGATATCTCTAAGATAAGAATCCTTTAAAAATATGACCACACTACCATTATTATACCTAAAAATTAACCATAATCCATAGGAATGATTTTCAGAAAAATTAATTTGAGCCTGTTTCTCTCATTACTTTATTGAAGAGAAGATAAAGGGCAGAAGTGGAGTCCTTCTTCCTATCATGGGTGTGATCCCTCTGGAAAAGACTGAACCGACAAGGTAAATTAGGATAGTGCTCCAGCACCCTCTCCAACAATCTACTGAAACTTAATATTCAATAGAAATCTATCTGTTGGATTAAAAAACAGCTTTTCCTTTCATCCATTCTATTGGCGATCCATGCTGTGGCAGGGCAGCTTCTTGGGTAGCCTGCAGGTGTGCCCTACCCCTTACAGGCAAAGAACTGAGGTTGTTTCTTATCTTACTGGTAACGTGACCACCTATTTAACGGCCAGAGCTCGGGTGGAGAAGAGACCAGTGAAGCGAAGCTCAAAGAAACCTGTATGTGATAGCGAACACACTGAGACAGTTCTCAGAAGGAAGGGACTGTTGATGCCAACAGGAATCTGTGACCTGAGCTTGCATGACTGCAAAGGACAAACCAATATTCAGAAAGAATTCTAAATCAGGGAAAACACATGTACTTCATAACAATGAAATGCACTGGGTTAATGAATAAATAGTTATTCTTACATAAGACATTTCTGGCATTTTTCACTTACACATGTTTATTTTTTAAATATCCAATATGTCAAAATTTTAAAACAAAGGATCTATTGCTTAGTGGTTAATCTTTATTGTTTTTTAAAATGAAACTTTTATTTCTCTTCTTTGATAGTATATTTAGCATACAGTTTATAGGTCATTAGGATTGAAGTAAAAAAAAAATATAAAGGCCTGGATATGTATAATGCTGAGAAGTCTGATTAAAAGGAAAAACCTAATTGGTGGGGAGCACGTGGGTAACTGAACAGTGGAGCAGGGAAGGATGGAAACATAACAGAGATGCCACCTAGCAGAACAATAAAATGTCCCGGTTTTAGATTAACATAAATCAGTTAAGGCACAAAGACAATCCATAATATTGATGATGGTATCAGATTAGATCATTTTTGGGAGGACAAACTATATAAGGTGGATAATTTTGTATCTGATGATAACCTAAAAGAGAACCACCTAATCAATTTTATGTAAGACACTATTCTCTAGTTTTTAATGTTATGATCATTGTAATTACTGGAAGATAAAGCATTATGTTAGTCAGATTCTTGAACTCGTGTGCTATACTTCACAAACCCATGACCGTGTTTCATTGTAAGATTTTGCCCCCAGGGGAACTAAGACCATGGCTATGTATCTGAGAGTAAAACAGAGACTCACCGTGCTGTCCAGCTGTACCCAGTGAACCTCATTGCTGGAGCTGATTCGGGACTGCTGGGTCTGTAGAGTGTATGGGAAGGAGCTAACTTGGAGCACCAAGAGGTTGAAAGCTTCCAGAACTTCTCTGCAATTAATGACTCTATCAGCCAATCCATGACTAGGTTCACCATGTGACAAAGAGCCCGAAATGACACTGTAAAATATTGAAAGTCACATTAAAATATCCAGATTAAACTGATGAGACACAGACGCAGACATCAAATTGGAGGTAACTTTTTAGCTCCTTTTTTCCCTAGTTCTTTGGGAGTAGGAGTAGAAGCAATGAACATTGATTTGGAAGACCAAAAAGAATGCTCCTTCTTACTCCTTTCACCAACATTTCAGGCATTTCTCACCTTTTCAAATTGCCCCAATCCACATACCTCAAAATGCAAACTCAATTATCTAAGCCAAGGATGTCTAAATCTGTAGCTGAGATAGATCACTTTGGTTTGAAAGCTCACCTGAACGAGCTTCTCCATCAAAGCATGATGCTTATCACTATGCAATGATCTGCACCCCCAGAAAGGCTCCAGAGCCACAGGGATCCCCCATGTGTTAGTGCCACTCCTCCCCTTGAGGTTGTTAGACCAGTGATTTTCAACTGGTGTGCTGCAGGGATTTTTAGAACATGCACTACCTGACTATTTAGTCAGGGGCACTGACCTCTTTTCCTTCAGATTGTCAAATAAAAAGAATGACAACAGTCGACACAACAATAGCCATGCAGTGTGAATAACTCAAAATTATACTTATTTTTGTCAGGTTAGCAAAAAACATTTTTTGGTGTGCCGCAGAATTTAATAATTAGTTTTTGTGTGCCATAAGATGAAAAAAGTTGAAAATTACTTTGATAGATTGCAGGGAGGGTTCTTCCTACCCCCTCCCTGTGACTAAAATTTTCTTATTTCTGAATCATCTTTAGTTGTGCTCAGTGTGTATGTACCAGGTTGCCCTGGGGAATTAAACACAGAGAGACCTAACGCATAATCCTTGGAGCTATCACCCCAGACTTTCAGGGACAAGGTATATAATGTCAGTGAGCTATTTCTGCTTATATCGGGTTGGCCAAAAAGGCCATTTAGTTTTTTCCATAGAATACAAGACACATTTTTCATTGTCACCAATAACTTTATTGTTCTGGATATTTTGAGTATACCGGCTGTCTCCTGCTATTGGCTTCTAGTGAGTATGCCAGGGGTGCTGCTAAACATCTTCCAATGCATAAGACAGCCCCACAGGAAAGAATTATGTGGCCAAAATGTCAGTAGTACCAAGAAAATTTGCAAACCATTTTTGACACATTTGATCAGTCACAGCACCTTCTCCGTACACTGCACAAATCTTTTTTGTGTGTTTCAGTTGTATTTTTACCTTTCTTAAAATAATAAAGCATAATACACCAAAAATGTTGCATATCTTATTCTATCTTCAATACTAAAATGTCTGCACAAAATTTCACCAGTTTTGTAAAAAATGCATGCTGATATGACAGCAGTCACAATACAATCTAACAATATTGTTTCAAATGAAGTTAAAGACAACTAAGCTGTAATGGAGCCATTGTATAGAAAAAACTAAATGAAATTTTTGGCCAACCCAATAGAACACTAGTGGTAACTAAACAGGATGTGGGCAAAATTTCTTTCCTTTTTCCTTCTTCCTTCTCTCTTCCTCTTCTCCTCCCCTCTGTCCCTTTTCTTCCCTCTCTTCCCCCTTCCTTCCTCCCTCCTTCCATCCCTGCATCTCTCCCTCCTTCCATCTATGCCTCCCTCCCTTCCTTCCTGCTAAATCTAACAAAGTTATACAAGATCTTGCTTATACCTACACATGGCTCTAAATTTTGTATTGTGGAGTGCCAAACACATTCTATCTTCTGAACAGGCACTCTTACTATTTCTAGCACAGACCAGAACACTTCCAGATTCTTAACCTCATTGTGTCCTGAAAAAAAGAAAATCTATAAACACTTGAGGACTATCCTCCCCACCCCTTTAAATTCTTTGCTTTATTAATCCATAGGAGCAAGACACCCCCTTATCTGATCATTATGTAATTTGATCTGGGAGCAAAACTAGCTCCTCCATCATGCCACATGCACTGTTCTTTCATTAACAAGCTCTCAGATCATTAAAGTAGCATCTCTACTGCTGTTAATGGTAAGAGGAAAGAACGAAAGGCAAGGAAAGAGAGAAATAGCAGAGCTAGGATAGGAGAGAAAGGAAAAAAAAGACAGGAAGAGAACTAGGGAGGAGGAGTGGTGGTGAGGTGGCAAACACATGGCCCTGTTGGGAGCTCACGAACCTCAACCTCCTCGATGCCATGCTTTTTTGAAGTTCCACAGTGCCCTTAAAATAGTATTTTTAATAGTAAGGTATAAATTCACCCACAGTATAGTTCTAATAAAATCAACATTAAAGTGGTAAGAAAGGTTAAAACAGCAAGAGAAGGGTAGGAATAAGTTATCAGTAAAGATGCCAAATGCTAAGGTCCTTGGGTTTTCAAACCATCACCTTTCAAGTAATTTATTACATAACTACTGCTGCTGTAGAAGAAATACTGCATTTGCTCACTCTGAAGCAATCACCTCGTTAGTTCCACATGGCAGTTGTCATGGACCAGCACAAACAGTGTGTATGGGTTCTGCTTCACTTTTCTCATGAAAACTTCAAACTTGGCTTGAATATCATTGTCTAGACGAACAACATATTTCTCAGCTCTCTGATAAGCTGTCCCATTTTCCTCCAGGCCCAAGTCTACAAGGACACCTGCCAAGAAGAAAAAAATTGTATTTTTACATATATATATGCATAAATAAGATAAGTTCAGTGTCAACTGATATCTGGGTACTAATCATATAGAACAGATACTTTTCTTTTTTCATATTCCCCACAATTTTGAGAAGGAAGTATCAGATTTCATTTTTTTGAGAAACCCCACTCTTACTCCCACAAATGAAAACAGGAAACAATTTGATACATGAAGTAGAAACAGTTAAGTGTATGAGCCCTCTATATAATTAAATTCTATTTATATATGAGGTACTGCGGGTAACAGCTACTATACAGGTCACTCGGAAAAGTGACAATTTGAGCTACAGCTCTTGGTCAAATTAATATAATAATATAAGCCTTTCATACCCCAAAGTTAGCAACAAAACAAATGTAAGAGAAAAGGAAAATACCATGTGAGGTCTAAAGATAACCAAAACTAGATTATGAGCCCTTTTATTTAGTATTTTACTCACTTTTATACAGTGACATTCTGCATAGGATCTAGAGTATGGGAAACCCTCAATAATGTTGAATTATGTACCAAACTTAAAAAATGAACTAAATTACCCAAGAGTAATAAATTGTCAAAATGTTAGAAATTGTGAAACTTCAGTACTCTATCATTATTTTGGCCTACAATAAAATTACTTCTACATATAAATATCTAAAATAGTTCTAGGCACATGAAACTGTTGTTGGGATTGTTAATTAAAACACCAATCCTCCTTTAAAATGGAAACAAAATGATAATTATGTGAGATGAAGAATGTGTTAACTAACTTCATTGTGGTAACTATGTCAAAAATTTACATGTATCAAATCATCACATTGTATACCTTGAACTTATACAATGTTATTTATCAATTACAGCTGAATAAAGCTGGGGAAAAACAGAAAATAAGGGCACACGACTAACTCCCTTCCCCACCCCAGACACTTGGCGGCATGGAGGGAGGGCCACGCCATCTGAGATGAGTGCTGGCGACTCAAGCCCATGGCCCTGTAAGCAGGAGAAGGAACCAGAAGGTTGATTTGGGGGTTAGATGTGGTCCTTGAGGATCAGCCTGGATTTCAGGGGTTGAAAGACATCTATTTAGAATCTAGTATCAGCCACACCTACCAGCCTGAACTGTATGAAAAAAATTAAGAAAATAAATTAAACAAATAAAACAGAGGCTTGAATGAATTGTTGACTTAGTTTTATTTATCTTGCTTTTCTTTTAATATAAAACTAGCTCAAAGAACAACCATGTACAATTAACATCTACATGCTGTAATACAAATATCTCTAAGTGGAATTTTTTAAAAAGGAAAAATGTTTTACTATATGAAAAATTCATTCTATGAGAAAAAGTGAACAGAAGGTAATTTTGCTTTCAAACATTTTTCATTAGGAGACTTTCCTCAGAGACTGTTTTCAGTTTCCACCCAAATGTAGTCAAACGTTATGAATATTTTCAAGAGCAATCAAATATTTGGCAATCATTGTGATTTTTTTTAGTGTGGATTGCTTGTAAAACTCATTCAACATTTGATAGTGACTTACTGAACATCTACTTTGTATCAGGTACCCTGTCAAGCATTGTGCTAGGCCTGGGAATACAGAGGACAGCAGGCCAGAGACCTTAGTCTCATGAACCTTATGATGGAGAAGATGGGTAATTCTGACAGGTGTCATCATGGGAGACAAAGTACCCTGGGGCAGAGGAGGTGAGCAGAGGTAAAGGGGATCTACTTAATCTCTGGGGGTTTCTGTTACCTAATCTGTAAAATGGGGAGAGTAGAATCAATAGAAAATTAGTAGATATTTCCTAAGTTTGCCCTTAGGAAATAAGCAGTACAAGTTAAGGGCATCCTAATACATAAAGACCATAGTTAATTAATAAAGAGGAAAAACATCTTGTGGACCATTAACAGGTGACTAAATTTCAAAACAAATGAAATAAAAAGACCTTTGACAGATCAAATCTAAGGTGTAATTATCTAAGATATAACATGGTCTATCAGTCTGTAACTGTGCAGCCAGTTGGTTCTGCAGTGGTGAATTTGGGTTGGGAGCAGGCATCAGATGTAATTGATTGTTCTGTTCCTATCTGGGCATTTTTAGTAGATCATCCTTACCTTTAAATTTTGTTTTAGACTTGCTTTTATTTTTAAGTTTTGTTTCTTGACTGGTGATGAGAGTGATAGACACTCATCTTGGAAAAACTGAAAAGTATAGAGATACATTAAAAAAAGAAATTTATCCACAATTCTTTTTTTTAAAGTATTTTATTTATTTTTTAGAGAGAGGGGAAGGGAGGGAGAAAGAGAGGGAGAGAAACATCAATGTGTGGTTTCCTCTCATGTGCCCCCTACCCAGGACCTGGCCTGTAACCCAGGCATGTGCCCTGACTGGGAATTGAACTAGCCACCCTTTGGTTCACATGGCCGACACCCAATCCACTGAGCCACACCTGCCAGGGCTATCCACAATTTTTTTTATCCACAATTTTTTAACTCAAAATAAGCCATTGCAAACATTTTTGTGCATTCCTTCCTATTTATATTGTACTACTCGGGTCATATTCTATAATTGTATATCCTAATTTTTTTTTCTTAAAACTGTAAAATAAGAAACAAAACGTAAAAAAAGAAACAATTTTTATTATTTACTAATATATATCTGTGTAGAAAACACAAAGTAATCCAGATAAATTAAATTAATAAGAATTTAGTTAAGTTGATGGATTCAAAAGTCAATCAATAAAAATTATTGTATTTCCATATACCAGTAGTGAGGAAGTGTATTTAAAGACATTTCTAATAAAATTTAAAAATTAAGCATCTAGGAATAAATCTTATCAGAGGACACACAACTGAATGCAATTGTGATCCTGCTTTGGATCCCAGAACAGAAACATGGCAGTAAGGGAAAGACTGGTGAGGTTTTCAGTTGATAGTTGTTGTTCCAGGATTGATTTCCTGTTTCGATGATTTACTATGGTTATATAAGTTGTTAA
Organism: Carollia perspicillata; assembly: GCA_004027735.1. Classification (NCBI taxonomy): domain Eukaryota; kingdom Metazoa; phylum Chordata; class Mammalia; order Chiroptera; family Phyllostomidae; genus Carollia; species Carollia perspicillata. The sequence continues at coordinate 5,125 of PVKM010035526.1, read as the reverse complement.
CTTTAAGGGAAGCAGGTGAAGAGTATACATTCTAATGGCTTCATTGATATATAGTTCATATATAACTTACCCACTTATAATACACAATTTAATGGCTTTTAATACATTCACAGTTTTACAACAATCACCACAATCAATTTTATAACACTTTCACAACCTCTAAAAAAATCATACTTTTTAACCATCAGCCCTCAATTCCCCACTTGGTCTCCCAGCTCAATCTTATTTTCCTTCTCTATAGGTTTGCTTACTCTGGACATTTAATATAATTGGACCCATGACAATATGTAAACATATGTGATAGCTTCTTTCACTTGGAATAATGTTTTCAAGTTTCATCCATGTTGTGGCATGTATCAGTATTTCATTTCTTTTTATTGCTGTATAATTTTTCTACTATGTGGATATACCACACTTTGTCTATTCATTCATCCGTTGATGGGCATTGGATAGTTTCCAGTTAATGCTACTAAGAACATTTGTATACAGGTTTTTGTGTGGACATGTTTACATATCTTTCTTATTTCATACCTAAGCACAGAATTGCCGGATCATATGGTAACTCTCTGTTTAACCATTTGAGGAATGCAAGACTGTTTTCTAAAGGACTGTGTCATTTCAGAGGGAGGACCCAAACAAACTCAGAATTTATAAAAAATTGTGTATTTACTCTTACATGTTTAAACTTCAATCACCTTCAAAGTATTCTCCATTTGATGCAATACACTTATTGAGATGTTTTTCTACTGCTCAAAGCAGTTTTTGAGCTCATCGATTCTGATCTGTTTTAGTGCTTCTGCCATTTTTTGTTTCACCTCTTCCACATTAGCAAAACTTTTCCCTTGGAGGACTTTTCTCATCCGAGAAAACAAAGTCACTCAGGGTGAGATCAGGTGGATAGGGAGGGTGGGGCATGGGAGTCATGCCATTTTTGGTCAAAAACTGCTGAACACTCAGTGCCATGTGGGCAGGTGTGCTTGTAAATCACCCATCATGAAATGGAAAAATGCGTTGAGTCTTAAAAAAAATTCACTGAAGCTGAATGCAGCATCTCACAACAATTCCAGTTGGCACACTGATACAGATGGGTTCCTAGACACTCACCCTGCAGGAGAAGCCTCTACTATAAGGGGCCTGCCCTTGAGAAGATAATTCCAGTGTGTTTTTTCTTGTTCCCCCCTCACACATTCCTATCAGCAGTATAGAGGATTCTAATTTCTCCACATATTAAAACAACACTTGTTATTGTCTGTCTTCACACCTAGCGGGTGTGAAGTAGTGTCTCTGTGTGGTTTTGATTTCCATTTCTCCCATTGGCTAGTGATGCTGAGCTTCTTTTCATGTGCTCATTGGCCGTCTGTATGTCTTCTCTGGATAAATGCTGATTCAGATCCTTTACCCATATCTTAATTAGGCTGTTTGTCTTTTTATTGTTGACTTGTAAGAGGACTTCAAATACTGTAAATATAAGTCCCTTATCAGATAAATGATTCACAAATAATTTCTCCCATTCTGTGCATTCTCTTTTCACTTTCTCAGTAGTATCCTGCGAAGCATAAGTAGTTCTAATTTTTATGGTGTCTAGTTTTTTTTTTATTGTTTGTGCTATATCTAAAACCTCATTGCTTAATCCAAAGTCATGAAGATTTACACCATTATTTTCTTCTAAGAATTTTATGGTTTTGGTTTTTACACTAGGTCCTTGATCTCTTTTTAATTAGTTCTTGTTGGTGAGGTAGGTGTTCAACTTCATTCTGTCACGTGTGGATATCCAGTTGCCCCAGCACCATTTGTTAAAAAGGTTATTCTTTCCCCCATTTAATAGTCTTGGCACCTGCAAACTTCAGTTGATCATAAATAGGAGGATTTATTTCCAGCTTTTTCAATTTTAAACCACTGATCTATGGGTCTGTTCTTATGCTAGTACCACACTGCTGTGATACAGTTTTGTATTGTTTTAAAATGGGGGAAGTGAGACACTTATAACTTTGTTCTTCTTTTTCAATATTTGAGTATTCTTGAAATATTTTCATATTTTTTAAGTAAACATAGAAATTGAGTCCCTTCAATTCCATATGAATTTTAGGATCAGCCTGTCAATTTCTGCAAAGTAGCCAGCTGGGCTTTTGACAGGGAATGAATTTAATCTGTAGGTCAATTTGGGGAATACTGCCATCTTAAAATATTAATTAGTCTTCCAATTCATGAATATGGCATGTTTTCCATTTATTTAGATGTTCTCTAATTTTTTTCAACAATGTTTTCTAGTTTTCAGAGTATAAGTTTTATACTTCTTTTGCCAAATATTTCCCATTTTTATTGTTGTTCATACTATTATAAATGGAAATGGTTTCTTAATTATATTTCTGGATCTTTTGTATCATTTTTGTGACTTTTCTGTAGATGTACAATAGAAACATTTAGAAGAAGTATGACCATATCAAATATTTGCAACTAAAACAAATACATTGTTAATGGGGGTGTAAATATAACCACCTTCTTAAAAAATCTAGCATTATTTAATAAAGTTGAAAAAGTACAAGAAAAAATTAACATTATTTAGTAAGTTGAAAGAGTATATAATCTATTCTCCAAAAATTTTACTCCCAGAGAAATTCCAGTGTGTGTGTACCAGCACTGTTTGAAATAGTGAAAAACCACAAACAACCCAAATGTCCATCAGTAGTAACTGACGTCAAGCATGATGTTCTCTAATGCACAGCTCACATTTGCGTTTCACTGATTGTCCCAGAGTTGTGTTTTTAATTTTTTATTTTTAGGTCTAGTATCTACTCAATAATTAAGCACTGCACTTGATTGGTAGTATCTACTGCCAGATGTCTCCACTGTAAAGATACTTTTCCTCTTTGTAATTTTTAATATGTGGATAATACTTTCAGACTGTGTGAATATTTGTTCCCAAATGACATTTTAACCAATGGTTTTAGTATCCATTAACAATACTTGTCAGAATCAATAATTACATTGATATTACAAAATAAGGATTCTCTAATTCTATCATTTTCCTACATTTATTAGGTAGTACACTTTTGTAAAGAAAGGCTCATCCCCCCACCCCTCACATCTCCTGCCCCTTTTATTTCTTCAGTATTACTATGGACTCATGGTTTAATAGATTATGATCTATTGCCATCATTCCTTTTGATACCCCAAATTACCAAATTTGGCCAATAAAATCCCCTTCAAGCAGGCTGTTATGTCTTTTTGAAATGTCCCCATCAATCTTTGAGTACTTCTTTGCTTTCTAGAACAAGATATTCCACCTCAGAGTTAGGACAGTCAGGAATGGTATTTGTAAGCCAAAATCTGGATGCTAAATGTTCACACTGATACTGAGATATCACTGTGGCAGAGCTATAGGAAACATTTAATTTTTTTCAAGTTATGAGTTCTTACTTATATCTCTAATATAAGTCTGTAAGGAATATTCCTCACGTTTCCCCACTCCATATTCGAGGCTCCCTTCTTTAATGTGAAAACGCTGCTGCTCAACAACCTCGAAATATTTACCTATTTGCTGTATCCTATGAAATACACAAAATAGTTTTAAAATTATTAATACCACTACCAATAACATAATGATTAAAACTCAAGATGTATTTGCAATTCTTTTTGCCCTTAGATCACATTGAGATTATAAATAAGAAAGTTTATTCTAAAACTATGTGAAAAATGTTTTTGGTGTGTGGTTAACATCTTAATATGCAGTTGGGTTCATTTATTTCTGTTTGCATTCAATATTAAGTTTTTCCCTATCATTTTAATTTTTTGAATATGAAACTAATAAGGATCAAAAGTCAAAATTATATAAAAAGTTATACCCATCCCTATCTCTTCAACCCCATACAGATAAACTTTTTTGTTAGTGTCTTGTTGAGCTTTCCTGTTTTGTTTGTTTTTCAAAAACATGCACTAAGGGGTGTAATCTGAAATGGTCAGAAGTGCTGCGAAAGGCTAATCTGAGATCACTTTCTATAGTCTTGATAATTTGTTTATCAGAGTTCTATAGGATTAAATAAAAGTTTATATTCTAATAAATTATGAGTAAATCTGTCACATTTTTCCAACTCAATAAAAACTAGGCCTTAGCAGTTTCCACCCTGGGCTACAGATGGTGGCACCAAGAAATTCAAGGCCATGTCTACCTAAATACTAAATCTTACTTTTGATCTAAGTGGGAACTTAGGAGGCAATAGGAACTCTTCTTTTATGACATTTTGCAACTCAGAAGAGAGCCCACAGTGGTTGGGAATCACTATGTTTCCTAAAGGTGATTAATCTGAACCCGGAGAGCCGACACAGGTGGTGCCCCTGTCACGGACGTCTTCCACAGAAATAACCGACTTGAAAGGTCCCTGGAGAGAACCTTCTTGGACAGCAAAAGACTTGAACAGCTCAAGTGAAGCCCCTTGTGCCTTTTCCTTACTGAAGGCCACAGAATCCAGATGGGCTTCTTTGGCCCTTTATGGGATTCAAAAAAAACATGTCGTCTGAGGCAATGCTTCTAAAAAGAACTTGAAAAGAAAAACAGCAAAGTTTCAACTACCTAAGGGGCCTGAAGGGGGATAAAAACAAGAATACACACACCAAGTCCACAACACCTGGAAAGCACTAGTGTCAAAGGCCTTTCCAGAAAGGTCAAAAGTCTGAGGGAGTGGCCAGAGTCCACCACTAGAAGGAGCTAATGGGTCCTGATATCAAGTAAAACTGATAATGATCAAAGAAATCCAAAATGCTGGACTTCTGGCCAAGATGGAGGCGTAGGTGGAAGCACTGTGCCTCCTCTCACAACCAAGATTAAGGACAACAAATATTTATAAACAATAACACAACCAGAACACGGAAAATTGAAATGCGGAAGTCGACGGCCATTCAACCCAACCGGTAAGAGGGGGGGAGTCGGCTGGCGGTGGAGAGAGAAAGCGGCAGGAAAACGAGGTGGCTGCCAGGCTCGGGAGCGCCGGGCGGCCGTAGGTGGCGTGGAACTTGCAGACCCCAGACGCAGGGAGAAGACGGGAGGAGACGAGCAGAGCACGAAAGGCACACAGGGCAGTTAGCCAACTGTGGACACATATTCGCGTGCAGATAAACTAGGCAAGACTGG
>PVKM010035525.1:0-15157 GCA_004027735.1 Carollia perspicillata | reverse complement strand
GGCTTCCATCTGCCAATAGCATCACCCTATTTTGACCCAAGTCTACTGGGTCATAGCCCTCAGTTAAGCCTCACCCCAGTGACTCTTCAGTCGCAACCCCACCCTATCTCAAACATCTCTCCCACTAGAGACACTGATAGTGATCTACCTGTTTCGTATTGGCCCCTGCCTGCCTTCACACACTCTTGCGTAAGTAAACCCTCTAACTGCAGTGCCCTGCCTTCCAGTCTGCTTTATTGAAGCGAAGTAGCACTTTCCACTCCAATGACAATTGACCGGACATTTCCAAACATCGAAAATAGGCAATAGGTCAAAGTGCAGAAGGTGCACCTACAGTGTACAAAGTGCCAAACAGCTTTCCTTTGGGGTGAAGGACTGCCAGACATAACGTAGAATCTCAACATTGTTTTTAGTCAGGCATAATATACTAATGAACTGAAACAGAGGAGACGTGCAATGTGTTTTAAGCAGGTTCTTTTTTAAAAAATATTTTGCACACAAACTTTTTATTTACTGTGCCACATTCATAATATACCATATTCCAAAGGCAAACTTTTTCCTTTTTATTAAAACAGGTTTTTAAGACCATATTCCAAAATCAAAAACTATAGAAAAGATTATTTATAGAGAAGTACCACTAGCATCTATTCTACCACCTTTAGCTTTAAATGTTCTAATTGTTAATTTTGGATGGTAAATAAATTCATCGAATTATTTCAGTCCTCTGGTATTAAACTGTTAACATATATGAATTTCTAAAAGTTGGCTATCAGAAGATAAATAGAAATTAAAAATAATGAAATAGTAATCTGATTAACAGAAAAATCATATAATTTATTTTTCATTCAAAGTAATTATCTTTAAAAATATATAACAATTATATATTATAAGCAATATATATAACTTACTTTAAAAATGTACATATTATCCCATATTTTGAATGTATTTCATATATTCTTAAAACTGCTTTAATTAAGAAAATTAGATTATTTACATTTCACTTAGAGAAAACAACCAAAAGAGACTTACATTTTACTGATACATTTTCCCTGGCATATGATTCAACCACATTAGGATTCTGATACTGAGGCGACACCTTAAAAGGCTGATGTGCTATTTCTGTCAAGTTTCTCCCTACTGCATGTCACACAGTTCTCTCCCATCTCCCAGGTCTGGTGCTGGGAGCATCCAATTTAGCATATAGTAAAGGGTCTCATACTAACTTCTAGATGCTCCAAATCTTGTTACTTAAGTGTTCAAAGAGTGTCAATTTAGCAAGACTGCCAGTTCATTTTGAAGGATAGCAATCATGTCTGGTACTATTTTGTATTTCCCATGATGTGGGCAAAAGTTACACATAAAAGTTCTACAATCACAGTAAAAGCTGTTGATCTCCTAATTCAAAATCAACATGCTCAATTATTATAAGCCCCAAATATAAAGGTGGTAATTCAGTCACTTACAATGAACCACACCTTATCACAGAATTTCCCTCAGGTTGTTCTTTATGCAGAATATGTTGGAAGCCATCTTCTATGGCTTGAGCAGTTAGAAATTTTTTTAAGTATGGGTAGTAGAGAGGGTGCGGTGCTAGGATGCCTATTGTATGCAAAACACCACATTACTAAGCACTGATGCTGAAGATTGATCAGTATGACTCACTAGGTTAAAGTATCTTAATCTGATTGTGTGAGGGCTTTGTGTATTGGGTAAGGGTGGGGAAGAGGGGATTTGAAGGGATAGATAGTGGGCGAACTGTAGCCATCAAAGTGAACTGTTCAGTGGTGAATGCCATTCTCCCTCATTCCGCCATGTACAGAGTCTCTCTGATTCCGGTTGCCAGATGTAGATACGTGGAATTCAGGACATAACTAAACATTGCATGGGGCATACTCACACTGGTAGTTACTCGTTATTTATATGAAATTAAAATGAGCAAGGCATTCTTTATTTTGTCTGGCAACTCTAATTATTTCAAAGGGTGTTACGAAATTTTAAGAAAATTTATTTTTATTACTAAGCAAATGCCACATAGCTGCAACTTGAGAAGAGAGGATGGATGATGGATGCAAAATCAAATAAAAACTGTGAGAATATTAACGTCAGAAGACTGTAAGTTTCAGAGGTCAAGGAACTCGGCGATCATGCTCGCTGCTCTGTTCTGCCTATGGCTCACGTTTTAGGGCAGCACTTTTCAACTGGTGTGCCGCAAGAATTTTTAAAACATGCACTACCTGCCTATTTAGTCAGCAGCACTGGCCTCTCTTCCCTTAAATTGTCCAATATAAAAAGACCCAACCTGACAGTAGCCCTCCAGTGTGAATGCCCTGTCTTAAACCATAAATACATAGCTCATCTAATAGAGTTGTACCTTATTGGTCAGTTGCTAAAAAGGATGCATCTGATTGGTTAATTCTTAGTACCAGAAATCCTTTTTAACTAGTTTGGAGCAAAAAGTGTATGTAATTACTAATATTATTATTATTAGTAGTAGTAGTAAATCAATCAAGATTATAACTATATTTTGTCAGATCAGCAAAAAAAATATTTTCTGGTGTGCCAAAAAATTTTACTAATTAGTTCATGTGTGCCATGAGATGAAAAAGATTGAAAATTGCTCTTCTAGGGAGTGTTCAGAAATGAAAGGTTGGCTAACCCATTTCTTTTAGACATCTCAGCTCAAATAGCTCAAATAAGTAGAGCAGGTAATGGCGAAGCAGAAGTACACAAACTGTCTGTGGCCGTCACCTAGATATCTTTCTGGGAATAGACCAGGCATAAATGGAGTCATTACTTACCAGATTTCAGAGGCCGGCACCTGTAATGGGTGTTTGCATGTCTGTGTTCTTTTCAGTTTACAGACTCACTAGGCAGTGGAGATTTGCATCCACTCTGGTTTTTATATATTACTTTTACTAAAGGACAAAAGCTATACAGTTCACCTAACGGCATTTATTAAACGATAGCCTGGTTATTCTTGGCATTTCAATGAAGAGATGGGTAAATGATATTCTGTGAGGTTAAAAAGAACAAAGAACCAGGGAAGTTATTCCAAGGAGAAAAGGAAGAATCTAGCAATTTCTGAAGACAAAAAGGAGAAAGGACTTTTAAGAGGTGAGGAGATATTCTTTAAAAATATTTCAATAAAGAAAATATACGTGAATAATGAAAAACAGAAAGATGGTCATAATAAAGTATTGTACTATTTAGGGAACATTAAGGAAAAAAAGATTAAAAGGGAGCTTTTGGCCAAAGGCCAATTCATAAAACAAGTGCATCATAATACTATGAGATAAGAGTGGATATTGTGGCCCTTGGCTGGTGTGCCAGCCTGCGAACCAGAGGATCGCCAATTCCATTCCCAGTCAGGACACATGCCTGGGTTGCGAGCCAGGTCCCCAGTGAGGGGCACATGAGAGGCAGCCACACGTTGACATTTGTTTCCCTCCCCCTTCCCGTCCCCCCTCTCTAAAAAAATAAATAAAATCTTTTAAAAAAAGAGTGGATATTCTGGCCCAAGTATGTTTAAATTATTTATTTTTTTGTGAAAATGTATTATTGAAAGGCACACTTCATTTGAAGCACACATTTTTGTTTGTCATGTCAGTAAGAAAATAGCTAGATAGCATTGGACAATTTAATATACCTTAACCAACACAGTAAACAAAAACTTTCACTGAAGCCAAACGAAAACTTATTAAACAACTGAAATCAATTCTAGAGATATGAAAAATGGTTTTGATAAGCAAAAACATATCTATTTTTGCCGAGTTGCCTTTGTCCCCACTTCTTGTACAGGCCAGATCTTCTAATTGATATCAGTGAGCCACCTGGTAGGTGTACCAGTAGAAGAAAATTGCAGAGGTATATAAAAAACTTAAAAGATATGGGTGTGGTGGTTCCAACAGGGAAGCTACACAGGGCAACTTGGTTGGTCACAACTGGACCACAGCTTTGGGAAGGCTTAGCACTCTCAGTCGGATATGTGTTTCTTTAGATTTCTAAGAACATTAAACATTTTTGCGACATAAATATATGTTCTGCTTAAAAATTACAACTTTTATGTAAAACCAACAATAAAATGAGAGTAAGTGACAATGTTGAGATATTCGTACCACTCTAAATGGTGTAACTGCATAATTGCTAGAAAGTTAAACATCTACGACGTTATTTAACAAACGAGAAGCAGAACATTTCAGATTTTTTTCTCTTAATGATGATTTTGTGGGAATAATAACTCTTTTTTTAGACTGTGGATCCATATCTCATCTTTATGGGAGACCAAAACTTTATAGATATTCATAAAGACTGAACAGCATTTCATTTAATGCAGAGGACCATGCAATAATGACCAGTTCCCAAAGATCAAGATAAAGAATGTGCAAAACCAGTAGGACCTCCTTAAAATGAATTAGCAAGAACACCATTCCAAGCAAGCGGGAAAAAAATCCTCAATTGTAGAATATCTCCAAAGCAAATTTCATAAGCATACGGTAATTAAAATTAGGTCAAGAAGCACATGGCCAATTATAGTGTAAACCCTCTGACTGTACAGGCAGTCCCCACTTTGCACAGTTCCGATATGCACGAATTTCTGTCACCAAGATTAAGCTGATTACCACCAATCCCCTCACAGCACAGTTCCAGTTTCAGTTACCACGATATACCAACTGGGTGTGATTGTACAATTATTATTCAGTCCACCCACATATGGTAAAGTGTGCAGTTGTGTTGCCTCCTTGGTCTCCCAGGGATAAACCCACATGAGATTTTACAAAAATGGATTGCTGAAAGAGAGAACTGGCCAAGAAAGAGGAAGTGTAGTAAAGAAACAATAAGTGGTTAACAGGGGAAGTAAAATTATAACTGGAATTACAGAAGGACCCAAAGTAGAGATGTTGACATCGCTGAAAGACTCTAGATATGCAGACTGTACAGGAAATTGGTGAAGGCAAAATTTTTAAATTGGATTTATTGGGGTGAAGGCAAAATTTTTAAATTGGATTTATTGGGGTGACGTGAGTTAATAAAATTATATTGGTTTCAAGTGTACAATTCTATCATACATCAGATGTATCTTGTACTGTGTGTTCACCACCCATAGTCTCCTTCGATCACTCTTTATTTCCCCCTTTACTGTCCTCCACCTCCCCCCACTCCCCTTCTCTCTGATAATCAACATACCGATGTCTGTGACTACGAGTTTTTTGTAAGGTTTTTTGCTTAATCCCTTCACCTTTTCACCTAGTCCCAGCACTCTCCCCTCTGAAAGTTGTCAGTCTGTTCTCTATCTGTGAGTCTGTTTCTATTTTGATGGTTAGTTTATTTTGTTCTTAAGATTCCACATATGAGTGAAGGTAAATTTATCAGCATAAATGAGGAAAGAGATGGTGACTAAAAGGATGAAGGTGTCCCCAAGGAAATGATGCCTAAAAGAGAACCTTCACACAAGGAATTTCTGAAGATATTTCCCAAAGGAAAGTGCAAAGGGTAAAATGTTGGAGGCTGGAAAGGAAAATGTCTGAGCATGGAAAGGAATATGACAAGTCAGAGTTGACCTGTGGACGTATTTTAGTCTCCTGAAGCTGAATCTCTAAAAGGCTGAGAGCTTTCCAAAGCTTTTTTTTTTTTTTTTCTGATTCAAATGTTCCCTTGATGAAGAGTGTCAGGATAAATCACTGTTCTGATTGCGTGTCTCTCTGAATCCCTCCTAAAATCTAGATTTCCACTTGTACAGGGCTGTCCTTGATTTATGCAACAAAACCCATCACATGTGCTTGGGTCCTCTCATCAGCAAAGAGACCAACTGAATTGTAGGGTCATCTTTTTTCTGCACAAATCTCCAATCTATTCAGTGTCTTTCCTGAACCACATTCCCTGCTATCCTGTGTCATGCCCAGGTACGGCCATGCCCTGGCCTCAGACAAATGACACTAGTACTCCCTGCCAAAGTGTCCTACATGCTTGCCATATCATCTTTACAGATACTAAACATATACTGGAAGAAAAAGTAATGAAAAATGGAAAGAATAACTGCTGTGGCAGAACATACCAGTAGAGCATATGAACATACCCTTTAGGTCATCATTGATCTTGGACATATTTGGTGAAGCCACTGTGTCCAGTGTAAAGGTGAGATCTTCATGGAAGGTTTCAATATGCCCTCCATTCATCAGGTGGATATCAACCTGAAAAAAAATCACGAGGAAATGGAAAAGAAAGATTTAATGAAGAAAGTACTTATAACTTAGTTTAATTGGAATACAATTAGTTCTTTACTTGCACCTTAAGACGTCCTGTTTTTGAAACTGACACTAGTTTTTGAAAACATGATGCTTTTATGGAACTACATGAAGCATACTGCTTTGTCATTCCTCTCAGAGCAAAGAAAAAAAAAGTACAAACTTTCTTCTGCTTCTGGGCAAGTACTCTTCCTTCCGAATTTCTGGCTGTGGTTGGGGATGAGGAGAGGGAGACACTGAACTTGACCTGATAGCCTGGGGCAAACTCAGTAGAAGCACTAACCAGTAGGGCCTTGACACTGGAATCAAAGACTCTTTGTTTCTTGTACATTAATGGCTGATGGCTGCCTCATCAGTACCATTTCCCTGAAAAAGCATTTCCAGCTTCCTCACCCAGTCCTCGGAGAATTTAATCAGTTCTGAGGCACACACCTCTCAGGTGCCAGAGCCTTACAATGGAGCTTTCTGTGCCATAAAGTGTGTCAGCCTTGTGTTTTCCTCCGAGTGTGGTGACCTGGGCTTATACACCCATATACAGTCAAGTCACACAGGGGCAGGAAATCTAGAATAGCATGCCTTAAATTTACTCTTATCAGTGCATTCATTTATACAAGGGTGGAGCCCTGTCTTTTTCTTCTTGGTGTCCTAATGCCTAGCACAGTCAGAGCCTGCAACATACAATCTCAATAAATGTTATGCCAAACTGTATGAGTATTAGTTGTATGTTGTTTTCCAAGGTGGCCTCTGCCATTATTTCTGATCTTTTTCATGACCAGTGCAGATGCTGTGAGAATTGGAACCACACTGTAAAGAGTAGGCAAGGAGTATCACTTGAAATCGTATTCTGTTTTTATTCCTGGATTATTATTTTTTTCTCTCTAAACTGTTCCATCTAAACAAAGGGCAGCCTCATCCTCCCTCCTCCACCCCATTCTCTTCAGTCTGCTTAAAACTGCTGCTTAGTTTTTCTGGCTTAAGTTTTCTAAAGCAAAGGCAGCTGGCTGAACCGTGCGCCGCTGTTGTTTGACTATATAGAGCGTTCATAGTTTGCTCATGTTCTTGCCACTGCAAGTTCCAGGCAAAACTGAGATGCCTGGAAATAACAGGTTTCAATAATTTTAGATGGTGCTCTGACAAAGGCGTATGTGGCCGTACTGAATGCTGTCCCCACGTGCTTAGCTACAGGTTCTTATTCAGGATGTGTTCCTTCCAGATGCTGAGAAACACGCTGAAGCTCAGGCATTTGAATATCTGTCTGGGAAGCTATCTTTCAAATACTTCCAAATGGAGACTTTCATTAGCCATTAATTAGCTTATCAACCATTTCCCTGTTGTTTATGACTTCATAGCATTCTATGAGAAGCTGATTAGGGGTCTTGTCTTTTTATTAATGGGTTAAGAAAAGGCTTTTTGAAACAAATTGATAAAAGTGAGTTGTAAGTCCCTTTTAAAAATGAGCTTTAAACTTATGCCATACGTTGGCAGCCCTGGAAGCTCCTTATCAATTTGTTACGGCCCAAGTTTCCAGTAATGACATTAAAATCTGCAGATGGCGTTGATTGGTGACACTACCCACTTCTTTTCCATCATGGAACATCTTTATCATTTTCCATAACCAACAAGACGGGACAACCTGAAATTTCAATACTATAGAAAAACAAACATTTGAAAGCCATATTGGTCACTGTGAATCCAGCCAGTGGAAAACAATTTGTGTTACTGTATTTTCTGCAACTCTAAGCAAATGGCTTTTTACAACAGAGGACAATTCAGGAAGGTCATAGTTCCAGTGGATTATAAGGGCAAGTCCAGAAACTTCTACATAGAACATATTTTCTATGGTTTTTGACAAAGATGAAGTAACTCTATTTTGGGGGAGAGTAAGAATCTCACATACTTTCTTCTGAAGTTAGAGGAAAAAATAGGAAGGGAAAAAGGAATTATTCAGAGAGATAGTGGCTTACAACTTCTGAAATGAATAAATGAACAAGTTCTTTGATACATTAAATCCAATGAATTCCAAACCAGGTAAGAAGAAATGGATACTTAGACACAACATGTGAAAATGGTAGAATGCCAAAGAAAAAAGAAGCCAGACAAGAAAAGAGACATGAACCACCGAAGGGCTGCCAAACCATCAGCTGATTTTTTCAGCAGCAGTAGTGGGAATAATCAAAGTGTTATAACTTTCAGCCTACAGCTACTCTGAGTAAAATTTTCTTTCAAACTTGGGGAGAAATAAACTCATTTTTAAGACTATACTTTTGAGGAGACACTTGATTTTCACAGTAAAAATTGAGCAAAATGTACAGAGAGTTTCCACATACCCTTTACACCTTCTCCACTGTCAACACCCTGCACTAAAAAAAGTACCTTTGTTACAATCGATGAACCCACAGTGACACATAGTTACCACCAAAGTCCATAGAGTAAGTTAGGGTTCACTCTTGTGAATTCTATGGGTTTTGACAAGTGTACAATGACATGAATCAACCATTATACTATCATACGGAGCAGTTTCGCTGCCCTAGAAAGCCTCTGTGCTCCTAATCTTCCCTCCTCTCCTTAACTCCCAGCAACTGTCGTTCTTTTTTTTTTTTTACTGTTTCCATAGTTTTGCCCTTTCTAGAACATTACGTCATTGGAATCACACAGTATGCAACCTTTTCAGATTGTCTCTTTTCATCTAGTAATATTCATTTAAATTCCCTCCATGTATTTTCAGGCCTTGATAGCTCATTTCTTTTTAGCAGTGAATAATTTTCCATTGTCTAGATGTACCACAGTTTATCCACTCACTTACTAAAGGACATCTTGGGTGCTTCCCAGCTTTGGCAATTATGAACAGGGATGCAGAAAAAACTCTGTGCTAGATTTCGTGCAGACATGTTTTCAGTTCATTTGGGTGACAATCAGGGAACATGGTTGTTGGGTCACATGGTAAAAACATATTTAGTTTTCTAAGAAACTGCCATCCTTTCCTCCAAAGAAGCTGTTATCAGTTTGCATTCTCACCAGCAATGAATCAATGTTCCTGTGGCTTCACATCCTCACCAGCATTTGGTGTTTTCACCACTGATGTGGTCAGCATTTGGTGTTGAGCATCTTTTCATATGCTTATTTGCCACCTGTATATCTTCTTTGGTGAGGTGCCTGTTAAGGTTATTTGCTCATGTTTTAATCAGGTTGTTATCCTATTGGTTGAGTTTTAATAGTTCTTTGTATGTTTTAAATAATAGTCCTTTATCAGATATGTCTTTTTGCAAATAGTGACTTATCTTCTCATTCTCTTGATAGTATCTTTCACAGAGCAAAAACTTTTAATTTTAATGAAATACAGTTTATTGATTATTCCTTTCATTCTTTGATGATGTATCTAAAAAGTCATCACAATACCCAAGGTCATCCAGGTTTTCTCTTGTGTTATCTCCAAGTTTCATAGTTTTGCAGTATACATGTAGATCTATGATCTAGTTTGAATTAATTTTTGTGAAAGGTGTAAGATCCAGAATGTGTGTGTGTGTGTGTTTGCATGTGGCTGTCCAGTTGCTCCAGCACTATTGGAAAAAGACTGTCCTTTTCTACTGAATTACCTTTGCTCCTTTGTCAAAGATCAGATGACTATATTTGTATGGGAATACCTCTGGGCTCTCTATTCTGTTCCATTGATCCGTCTGTCTCTTCTTTCACCAATACCACACTGTTCTGATTATTGTAGCTCTACAATAGGTCTTGAAGTTGGAGAGTGTCAGCCCTCCAACTCTGTTCTCTTTCAATATTGTGTTTACTATTCTCGGTCCTGTGCCTCTCTATATGAACTTTAGAATTGGTTTATTGACATCCACAAAATAACCTGCTGGGATTTTTATTGCAATTGTATTGAGTCTATAGATCAAGTTGGGAAAAACTCTCTCTTGATCATATTGAGTCTTCCTATCTGTAAACAGGCACTATCTCACCATTTATTTATTTACTTGATTTCTTTTACCAGAGTTTTAGAGTTTCCCTCATATATATATGGTATACATTTTGTTAGCTTTTTACCTAAAAGTGTTTTATCCTTTCTTTTTGCATGCTCATGGAAATAGCATTTTTTTCTGAAATTCCACTTGTTCATTGTTAGTATACAAGAAAATGATTGGCTTTTGTATTATTAACCTTGTATCTTTGAACGTCGTTATAATTGCTTATGCATCTGAATATGCATCTAAATAATTCATGAGTAAAAAGGGAACACAATAAAAGTTAGAAAATAAAAAAACAGTGAAAACATAAAATTTCAAAATATGTAGAACTTATGTATTATAGCTCTTAGATATTTATAGCTTTAATACACTACATGAAAAAAGGGGAAAAATTGCAAATTAATGAGCTAAGCACTCACCATAGGAAGTCAGAAAAAGATCAGCAAAATAGATACAAAGAAAGTAGAAATAATAAAAACAAGGGCAAAAATTAATAAAATAAGGAATAAATGTATAGTGAAGAGAATAAAAATGCCAAGCATTTGTCTTTGAGTGAATAATAAAAATGAGAAATCTCTTTAAAGTTTTGATCACAACAAAAAGGAAAAATAAGCTATAGCATGATGAAAATGTAAAGAAATGACAATATAGTATCATGATGTTATGATTCACTTATGGTAGTAAACTTGAAAAAATAAAATAAAACTCTTAGAAAAAAAAGCCTTAAAACTGAATTCAAGAAAAATCTGAAAAACTAAGTAGCTTTATAACTGTTAAAGAAACTGAATCAGTGAAGTAGTTTCTCAAATTATAAAGCACCAGGTACAAACAGTTTTATAGGTAAGTTCCATAAGAAAAAATGGGAATTTCAATCTTCTTCCAGACTGTAGAAAAAGAAGAAAAACACTGCAATTAATTTTGATACAGAAACCAAGGAAAATTTTAGATCGATTTCCCTTATGAGCAGACACAGAAATCAGAAAGAAAATATTCACAAACTAAATCAAGCAACGTACATCATGATCAAGTCAGGTTTATCCCAGGAATACAGGCAGGCTTAATAACATTGAGTCTATCACTCTAAGACCACCTTAACAGACTATGAAGAGAGTAAACATACTATTATCTCAATATGGAAGACAATTATAAATCTTTAGTAGAAACACATTAAAGAAATTCAAGTTGAACTAAGCACTTAAATGTGAAAGGCAAAACTTTAAAACTTTTAGAAATACAGAAGAATAAATGACTTCAGAATAGGTAAGAATTTCTTTAAAAAGGTCTGCAGCACAAATCATAAGGAAACATGTTTGATGAAATGAATTGCATTAAAATGAATAGTTCTATTCATTGATAAATCCCATAAAACCATAAACTGGGAGGAAATAACTTATGATGCACATAAACAACAAAGGATATATTTTCAGAATATATGGAACCTCAAGAAAGAACTTAACTCAAAATGGTGAAGAAAAAGACAGACAACCCAATAGAAAAATAAAAAGGGCAAAGTACAAAAATGGGCATTTTTAGAAAGGCAACAGGATGGATAAGAAACACATGGAAAATGCAAATTAAAACTACACAAAATGTTGCTTCGTACCAATCACACTGGCAATAATCAGAAGTTGGCTAATCCCAAGTGCTGGGGAGACTCGGAAGCACTCATATCCTGAAGGGATGAACGTAAATTAACACTTGGGGAAACAAGCTGGCATTACTATCCAGTAAATGAAGTTCGAGAGGCACATACCCAGTGACTCAACAATTCTAACTTCGGATAAATGCCTAGGGAAAGCTTTGCACTGGGTACCAGGAGGAGGACAAGGGTGTTCAAAGCAGCCATGTGTATAAGAGTAAAGCAAACACCTACAGAAATTCCAGTTTTCTTATAAATAAATAATAAATTATAGCATGTTCATAAAATGGAAGACTCTATAGTGATGGAAAATGAATAAATGATTGCTCCATGCCTAAACACTGATAAATCTCAGAATATAATTTTGAGTGGAAAAAAAAACACCAAGTTACAGAAGACAGCTCCATTCCACAAACATAAAGTTAAAAATTATGTAAACTAAGCAATAGGTTGTTTAGGAATATATAAATAAACCATACAGACAAGCAGAGAACAATAAACATAAAATTCAAATATATTAATACCCCTCCTACCATCCCCTCCATGGATATGTTACAGAATCCCGCCAATGTTGTTCTGGAATAGCTGTGGGGTTCTATTGCCCGCTGCCAAGAAGTGTGACTCCCAAGCACGAGTTTGGGGAAAAAGAAAAGAGGCTATTTATTTAAAGGTAATACGGATTTAGAATAATGGCAGATTTCTGCTACTAAGTCCCACTCCCTTGAAAAACCACCCCAAAACACATAGTCCTGCCTCCCTTTGCCAAAGCAGGCCAGTTTCAGAATATGCCAGTCAGAGGTACTGCCTTGCAGAAAAGCAGAAATCTGCAAATCAGCATTCCCGGTCAAAGTTTAGCTCCAAGCATCTCCCACAAATCTGGGTGGTGCTAGGCAGGTCCTACACAGCTAAGTCAGTTCTGCTGGGTCTTCTCCAAGCTTACTCAAACCTGGGTGTCTGGGCAGGTCCCTGCAGCACTGCCAGCTCTGGAGACTCTGAACTCTGGCTCTCAGACATCCTGTCTCTTACTCCAGACAACATGGTTCTTGTTTCTCTTACTCCATAGCATGTGGCTTTTCTCTCTTCTCTTACACATCAGACCTCGTGGCTTCTTCCCATTTTTTACTTCAGATCCCGTGGCTTCTCTCTCTTCTCTCCCTGTGGAGCTCCTCTCTTACACTCCAGCCCTCATGGTGGACCCCCTCTTTTGCCAACCCTCATTTAAATGGCCTGCCTAGAATTTCCTGATCCTGCTCTTCCTATGGTGTGTTAGTGTCTGCCATTTTTGCCAGTTCCCCCATATCTTTGACTTTCTTTTGACTGCCATCTTTAGTCAGGGCAAAAGTTCCCTTCTGGGGTGGGGATCTGCCCCTTGCCTCTTGCTCAGGTGCTGTATAAGCACCCCACCCTCCATATCATGAATCCCTGAATGTTCTCTGAGTCACATGCACAATGGAAGGCAAGGCTATTAACTTGCCATTGTTATGCAATGTGTCTTAAATGCCATATCATCCACTCCCTCTTCCCCCAGTCAAATATTGTGGGGGATTCTCTCTGCACCCTCTTACACATACAATTTAGCTGGGAACTTGGAACCTTGCAAATTGAACACTGACAGAGCATCAGATAAACTGGTTTGTGTTGGATTTCACTGCCTTTACTTCCTGACTTCACAAAACGCTTTTTTCCCCCAAAGTGTGGAGTGGTAGTAGAAGGATAATCTTTTTTGCTAATAATTCTCCAATTTCTCTTCTCTCCTCATGTGTAGAACTATTTGGTCTATAAACCTTCCCGTTTTTCTAGAAACCAAAGCTTCATAAGAATAGCTACCTTGAAGAGACGACAGCACCTTTCAAAAGCTGCCTCTCTGTAATTTTCAGATGAAAAATAAATAACTTCATTTCACAAATTACCTGCTTGAGACTCTATACCTGACAAATTCACTCTTAGTTAGGATTAAACTACTCATGATCACATTCATGATTGGCATAACCTTTGAGCACTATGCTTCATTTCAGTAGATGCATTTCTAAATAAAAGCTGAATCACATTTTGAAAGAACTTATTGAATATGTACCAGAGTTCTTACATGTAATTGTGAGATGTAGGCTTTCCATTATGAGTCTATGGTATAGTTAATTTATAATTACACCATCAATTTCCTTTGGTATAAATCCATATTTTCCTCATGCTTACACTTCTTAGAGCTACACTTTTCAGGAAGAGTAGTATAACTCTATAAGACAAAGAAGCTAATTTCTCAGTGATTCACTTGATTAGCACTTTATTCAAAGACCCTTTGAGCCATAATTCTAAGAAAATAAAAAGAATTAGGCCCTGGCTAGAGAGCTCCGTTGGTGAGAGCATCATCCCGACAGGCCAAGGTTGAGGGCTCGATGCCGGTCAGGGCACATACGAGAAGCAATCAATGAACGGATAAATGAGTGGAACAAGTCAGTGTTACTCTGTCTCCCCTTTACTCTTTCTCTAAAATCAGTTTTTTAAAAAGAACTTAATATGAGTCTAGAAAAACAGACTTCTTTAGATTATAATGCCTCTTAACACTCTTGGGATCTTGGTTTTCAACATAGTGTCTGACAGGTAACAAAAGTTTTTAAGAAATAAGGTGAATTTTTTTCTAATAGGTAGTCGTGAACTCAAAATAAACTGGTATACCATAAAACCATGTAATTCAAGATTCCTTATTTTAGTTTTTTGTGGTCATTCTTAGTCGGAATGTGTATCAGTTCTCTGAGAGATTCAAGTTAATTCTTTTATGTAATTGAGTACTTAGAGTTAATAATTAATATAGCCATTTATTTTAAAAGTATACCACACCCACTTCTGAAAAGGCATGAGGCAGTTTACATAGTTCAAAGGCACACTATCATGTTTAAGTACTAAATAAAATAGACTCTAGAAAACATAAAGACATTGATGCCGTCAAGGACCAGTCATGTTCTGCCTTTTTTGAATGGCTCCCCACCACAGACACTGGCCCCTCCCTACAGTCTTCAGTGGAGGCTGTTTGTTCTTGAACACACCACTTAACCCACAGATGGGCTTGTCCAGTGGAGTCAGCGGGTCAGTGACTTGGGGAAGAGTGTGAACTTTGCATCCTAACTGCCTAGACTTGGAATTGTGGCTGTGTACCTTGAGCAAATTATTAAACATCTCAGAGCCTCAGTTTCCGCACTGGAAAATGGGGGATAATGATAGTATTTACCTCAGAGGTGAGAATGAAATTAGTTTAGTAAATATAAATCATTTAGAACAAAACCTGGTGCACAATTAGTTGCTAAATAATTATTAGT
>PVKM010035524.1:0-15140 GCA_004027735.1 Carollia perspicillata | reverse complement strand
GCTGTTTTGTAATGATTTGTTACGTAAAATTTCTAGTACCATAATATGCTCAAAAATAAATGCTGAAATTCTTTTAATATACAGAAAGCAAGCATCTCAATGTAAATAAATAAAACATTGAATTAAAAATTAAAACAGAGTTTTTTCCCCCTGAAACATTGGACCAAAAATGTGGGCGTGCATTATCCATGGCAAGATATGGTAAATCAAGTCACTCCCTTATGGACACTCAGACAAACGTGGGCCTCTTCCTGCTGCTTTGTATAGATACACTGTTCCATGCACATCTGTGATTAGAAGTAAACTCCCTAAGGGCAGAGACTATACCTGATTCTATTCAGCCTGTTGTCCTAAGCACCTAGCCCTGTGTCCAGTACATGATGCATTTCATGAAATGGTTACTGAATAAATGTGTGAAATGCAGTCGAAAACGACAGCATATACAGATATATAGTAGACAGGAAGGAGAAAAGGAAGAGAGGAAAGAAGAAAGGCAGGGAGGGAGGGAAAACATAGAACAAAGAGGCTAAACACAACTCTTAACTCTGCACATACACTAGAATTATAATTTTACAAATTATTCACATGTCTATATCCAAAAGTCCTGCCTTTTTCTAGCTGCTGGTCATTCCATAAAATGGGACTAATTCAGGTACGTCTCTGTTATGGTAAGATACTTTCCATCATAATTTCCTTTATCCTGAGGAAGTAGCATTTAGCTTGTCTTCCCCTTAGTCTGTTTGTTTATTATGTGGCAATCTATGCATACAAAATGTCTGAGATCATGCTGCTTAAAACATATACTGTGATTTATATTACAATATTTTCCCTAACTTATGTTACAATAGCCTTCTTCCTGGTTGGAGGATCTTTAGCCAGCTCCTGCTATTACGGACTGTAACAACAGGCTATGTACTTTATGTGGGCAAATTACAGACACTGACATTTGAAAATAATATCCCTAGGTTCAGTGAAATTCAAATAAACCTTCTCTTCTCAACCAGTTTTGGTGACTGTAAGTTTCTCACTCCCAAATCGTCAAACACCTATCATAATTTGAAAAATTCTATTTGTTTTTCAAATAATAAACTTGTTTCTACGCATGTTTAGATCTTTAGTCACCTTCGTCTACCAAACTTCTTTTCCTGTTTCTACCACACCAATACCGCAGAAACGAGAAGATTAAAAGGCAATGGGTACTACTGAATTCCGATCTAAGAAAAAAGGTGTCAAGGATATTTCAGCTGTTCAGGCTCATCTCTGTGTTTTCTGTCGACCTGCTGAAAATTAGCAGATGTTTATTTTTAATAATAGAGACGCCCACTGCTAAAGGCATGTCTTATCTATTAATTTTCAAGGGAAAAAAGAGCAGCAGCTGTTCTGAATTACTTTGGTTTAGAGGAGCAGTTAAGAGGAATATACTTCACATATTTAACACTTTGGTATTATAACCAAAAAGGGCATGCTATTTGTTATCGATCAAAGGTGTATCTCCCCCAAAAAAGACATGTTGGAGTAGTAAACCCAATATCACAAACTGTGATCTTATTTGGAGAAAGGATCTTTATGGAGGTAATCAACCTGAAATGATGTCATTAGAGTGGGCCCTGATTCACAGGACTGTCACCAAAAGGGGAAATCGGAACACCAACGTCACCCAAGGAGAAGGCATATGAAGGCGAAGATGAGTGACAGTGTTCAGCCACAGCAAGACACACCAGAGACTGGCAGTAAACCAGAAACTAGGGGTGATGTGTAGAACATATTGTTCTTCACAGTCCTCAGGAGGAACCATCCTCCCGAATACCTCGATCTCAAACTCCTAGCCTCTAGAACGGTGAGACAGTGCATTTCTGTTGTTTGAGCTTCTCAGTTTGCGGTATTTTATTATATCCACCCTAAAAACTAACACGCTACTAAACAGTTAGTCTGAATAATGGAATGTTTACAGCTTGGCAGCCTTCTAATGATGTGATAATGTAGTCACCGCAACTCATGTTTCAGTAGAAAAGACAGCAGCACACCTACCTGTCTCCCCTTCCTCCCTGTCCCTTTCCATTTCTCCTCCTCTCTTCTTCTCTCCCATCATTCCTTTGTTGTTTTTCTCTTCTCCCTCCCTCCACCCCTCCCTTCTTTCCTTTCTTCCTTTGGACAGTATGATGAATAAGTCATGGTCCCAACCACCAGGAACACTATTAAAAGGAAACTTGAATTTTCTGGAGTCCATTATTTTGTGCTCAAATGCAGTAAGAGAAAAAAGACAGATGGTTATGAAATCTAAAATTGTTATTAAAAACATATATCCCCCTCTATTTTTCCTGGAAGTGAATATCCTGGACTAAACAGATTTAAAACTGTCTTGAGTATCCGTATTTGCACTAATGTTTGGAGAAAGCTATCCATCTCTGCCATTTATCTATGAAACACTGTAACCCATATAAAGCTGAACCAAAGCTTATAAGATGTTCAAAGGGGACACAAGCAAGGACTTCATTAGCTGAAGAATTCCAAGGACCCCCTATGGAATACTTTCGTAAGGTTGGGACCTTCCCAGGAAACATATAAAATATACATGTGACTGGAAATAATATATTTGAAGGTGAAAGGAGGCAGACGGAGAGGACTGTTGTTCCTGAGCTGGCTATTCTTAGCCTGAGTGTGAAAACACACACGCATGTACACACATGTGCACACATGCCAAAGTGAGATTCCAGTCAGTTCTGGGTAATCCTATACATTTGGTCTTAAGGTTCGCTCTTATGTGGCAGTCCTAACCAAGGTCACTGCAGTAAGGGAAGAGTCTGTTGGCATTTTTACTTATCTTTCAATTAATTGCTTTTCCATATAGCTGGTATTCAACAGATCATTATTAACATCACATATATCAATTACTGCAAATTTTGTTTATCAAATTTAATGTCTTGGTTAAAAGCTATATTTCATTGTTAGCTGTTATCCATTGGTTGTCCTAAAAGCTGTGAGGCTGGCAGTGTTCACTGTCAGGTACCTCTGACCTGGGAATGAGGTCACCTTTTCCCATTCTGTGTTTACCTCTGTACTAGTAAGAACTAGTGAGATCTAGAAAGAACTTTCAAAGCTAACTCATAGTCATTCACTAAATAGTCTGTGGTACTCAACTTACTATGGCTTTATCTGAGCCAGAGTAAAAGAAAAATTACAACACTGTCATGAGTAACAGTTTAGATAGACAAGTTAAAGATGCTTACAAAATGAGGTACAATTATCTTTATACGGATGTACTCACATTGAGTTACCAAAATAAACTTCCAAAATAAACAATTTTTTGTCTGAAAAATTGAAATGCCTTTACTTTCGTCTCCTCTCCCATTTCTATTGATCACATATATTCGAAAAGGAAACAGCAATTATTTGCTAAATCATCCTGTAATAATTTATTTTCACAAGGCTCCTTTCAGCTGTGGAAGTTATCATTTTACAACCGCATGTGACATTTTACTTAGACAAAAATATCTTAGGTTATTTGTTATTAAAATGCTAAAAAGTTTAAATACTGAATTTCAAAAGTAATAAACTAATGAAGAGAGACGCAGAGACAGAGAGAGATTCCAAGATATTCTGTAGAAAGAAAAGCATTTCTCATTCGCAGCGTTCTATTTGGATTGATTCCCTGTCATGGGAAACACAGACTCCAGACATGGGCCATATGTCCCAGAGCATATGGTTTTAAAACGTATGCAGCAGGAACTGCCATAAACAGCAGAGCACCCAGTTGTAAGTAGGGAGCTGAGGATTTCTGCATGTAACATAATGTTTCCTCTCCCTTAATGGCTATTCTACTGACACGTCTTGAATGATCAAAATTAGAGTACCCTCTGAAAGCAGTTGGAAAGTAGCTTTATGATATAATCTGTTTAGTCCTTTATTATTTATATATTATAAAATATACTATAATATTTTAATATTAGTGCTCTCCAGCAATTAAAAAGCAGACTGGAAACTGAAGTTTTCTGCTTAAATTTAATGAAGTCGAAGTATGTAACAAGCAAACACAGATCATGGAGAAATAGAATTCAGTCTGATTTTACCCCTCAGGAACAGAGCTGAAATGGACAAGGCAGGACTTTTAATTTGACACTGCACAGAAAACGTGACCTGCACTTAGGTAAAGTAACTCCTGCGGCACATCCACATCTCAGATCGTATTCGTCGTAGGTGGATGTGATATCCGTAGCTTGGTCAGACCTGGGAAGCAGGCAGAGGGAACCGGATGGGCCACCGGAGATCATCAACCACCCAAGGCAGTGGGCAGAGCTGTGGGTTCCCGGTAACAAAATTGGCGCCTTTTGAACGCTCCACCCAAGTGTGTGGCGTCCTGCTCCGGGCAGAGGATCCCCCGCAACCCAGGCAAAACGGTGGCAGGAGGAAATACTGTACTGAACACACCTAAGGCCAGTAAAATGGTTGGATAAGGAGAAAAGCCCTCTTACCCCTTCTGGTTTGTGATCGCTGGTGAGCCCAGGGAAGGCAGAGACCTCTCCCCAAGAGGTCAGAAAGGTGGCAGGGGGAGGCGCTAGATCACAGAAGCCTGTACGTCTAGCCTGGGGAAAAGAAAGGATTGGTTGGAGGGTGAACCCTACCGGGCCCCTCCCACACAGGAAACTAATATAATCCCGAAGGTGGGAAGGGACTATCTCGTCACCCTCCAGAACGTACTGGCCGGTGCGTTCTCGGGGCCTCCTGAAACTGGAGCTGCTTACGGATGGCAGCAGGCCCCACACACAGATTCCAGGAGGGAGCTGGAGGCCCGACAGTGGCTGGGAGAAAAGTTGAGCTGTCTGGATGACCCCTTAGCATTCCCAGAAGACATTACAAAATGGGAGAAGGAACTCCGGATGCGGCCTTTGGTTTTGGTCTGGCTGAGGATGGCTGGACTTTCCTCCAGATGTCCCGGAGGAGATGGGCTTTGATACACGCATCTGCCATTCTCCTAGATAATGCATCAGCTAAGCAAAACACCTCTTTCCTTTATCACCAGCCTCTACATCTAGGGTCTGCCTATTGCTGGAGGTGGGCAGTCAAACCCCGTCTTTGATTTAGTAACAGGTACTCAGATCACCTGTTTGGACTGGGATAGCAAAATAATTCTAGGCTCTATAAAGAATAGACTGTTACTGTTTTTAAAAAATCTGTTTATTTACCTCAAGTTTGAATATTTTTTAAGAACCGTGAACAACGATGCAAATATAAAAAATATTTTACTACCGTTGGATATTTCAGCTAGGTGTAACTACCCACCCCTGCCATAAGTTTCCACCACCACTACGAGCCTCTCTCACAAACAGGTACATCTCCTTCCCTGTGGAAGTTGCGTAGTATTAAGAGAAACTTGTAGTTGCCATAAATAACAAAACAAAGACAGACATACATCTGTATCATAACAGCAGATGGACAAACCCTCTGGTGTTCGAGAATCTCTCCCCACCCCCTTAAAGATTAGCTTCATCCACTGTCCTGAGATGAACTTGGCTATGTGTTAGATAACTCTACCCTCGGAGGGAAAGTGGCAGGTATACGTATGGTGTAGATTTCCAGATGACACTTCTGGTTGATTATATACATGAGTAAGGATTCAAAATAAAGGGATCAACCACAGTTGTTCTTTAAATGACCCATGGCCAGTCTTGATTAATAGATGTGATAAAATAAATGAGTCACATCCTACACTGGAGAAAAAGGAAAAGAGAGAGAAAACAAAGCTGTCTATAACTATAAGAGAGTCACTAAATATTCTCAACTGGAATGACATCCTCAATTAGAATTACTTTGTAACAAAACCCCTGAAGTTATGGCAAAAGCATTCAAGTTAAAAAGAACTTCAAGTGGACTAGAAAGGAACGTAATGAGAATGACAGCAACAACTAAGTATGAGAAAAACCAAATCTTGAATAATTCCATTCAATTCAACTGAGTAAATATTTAATTAAGTAGGTACTCTACACAAAATGTTGTATTAACATCTTTGAATTATACAGAAGTATAAAACATTCTTTTCTTTCAGAAGCTCAAAGTATAATTCAGAGAGCCAGACACATTAGTGTGGCTCACAGACCAGCTACCTGTACCAGAACCACTGGGAATACGTGTTAAAAATCACATTCCATTTATCACTCAGAAAATGTCAGTTGCCTTCCATCTAAAGAAAGTCAGAATATTTTCTTAATTCAGTGCAAATTAATCCAGATTGTAGAATTCTCTGTAAACCATTGTAGTCCAGAACCATTGTGCCAAATCATTGTTTTATTAAAACTGTCATAAGTGAATTCTTAATTTTTTCCCTTCTCAGATTCTTGAAAAGTATGATGAAAATATGAAGAAAATTAATTAAATCATTCATATTTTGTTTTTTACCATCATCTGTGTCTCCATATTTTATACTTTGTTTAAATTGTCATCTTTTATAAATTGTTTGAAAATTTAGAGAAGTGAATCTTTTCTCTTGATTTCTGTCACTGATTATTGTACATTGGTAAAAGACAAAAGCATGGTATGATAAATGTTGTAAATGTTGTTGTCCCGTACAGAGAGACAGGGAAATTAGGCAGCCTTAGAAGTAATTAAATCAAAATATGTAGACTTCATACACGATAGCGCTAACTTGGGGGAGATGGGTCAAGGAGAGACTGGCGCGTGTGTCTGACCCAACAGCAGAACGGTGGTGTCACAAAGTGAATAACAGGGCACGGTTACTTTCCTGCAGCACGATTCTGGAAGTAAAGTTTGGCAAAAACTGGAGAAGGAACAAGAAAGAAGTAGGATATTTAGAATGTGATAAGAATGAAACCAGGAAATAGCATGAATGATTTGGGTAGGAGAGGTTACTATTCTGATTTTTTACGGTTGGACATTCAAGATCTGTCTTGATTTTTTTCAATTTATCTTTAACTAGGAAACTGAAATTGAGAATTCAGCAATGCCGAAGTCGTAAATCAAGTGTAACTAATTGGGATGATTGCATCCATCCGCTCACCCCAGGGGCAGACATCTCAATCAGGAGAGACTCGTGGCTCAGTACCAAGAGGAGGAGCTGTGGGACTGCAGGACAGGCAGGGCCAGTCCTTCTGGCTTTGACCACTTACCACACTGCAGGAAGTATCTGCATTAAAGCTTGCAGACCTAATGAATCAGAGTCTTTCAGATCAAGCATCTCAAGAACATTCAAAATAAAATCTGAGGCATAAATTTTAATTCAAGAATCCCTTGAAAAGTACTATTCCTAGATCTTCACTTAGCATGACAAGGGAAATGAAGAAGAGAGAAAACACAACTAAAATGGGAGGAGGGAACCTGAAGAATCACCTCTGAGAAACTGGCACCGAGCGGAGCTTTGGAGGATCACTGGAGCATTATCGGCACGTATTAAAACAGGATATGTGTCAGGTATAGAGGACAGCTATAGCAAAGTTCAGAGGCAAAATAAATCCAAACACTGAAGGACATTCAAGTATCTGATACTGGACTACAGTGAGAAAATAGAGTAATCTAAAAGGCGGGACAACAAGTATTCTCAACTAAAGAGTTAAGACCATGCACTCTAGAAAAAAACAGCCACAGAAAGTTTCTAGGGGCATAAGACTCAATCAGGTAAGGCTAGAGCGAGGCCAATTTAGGAGCGGTGAACGGAAAGGCCAGTGTGCGTGACTTCCCTGAGTATGAGGGGATTGACATAAGACACAATCACAGCGGAAGGTACCTAGAATACACTTGGAATTTCATGCAGAAAAATTTCAGCTTTATTTAGTTAGATTTTGAGCATGATGATGGCAGAATCATACATTAATCTAAGATAAACACAATGTAAATTTGAAAAAGAAATAGATGGAAGACAAAAACTAAGAGATCTGAACTTTCTTAAATTACCCATTTCAATGAATGGCACCAAAAATCACATTCCACCAAATCTGCAAGTCATTCCAGACACATTCTCACCAGCTATATTCTTCCACATCCTTACAGATACTACTGATAATGTTTAAAGTACATATTATACAATGTCTAAGCACATATTTTATGTGCCAGCAACTACTCTATGTACTTGATACATCAATTAATCCTTACAACATCTCTTTGAGGCAGGTGCTGGTCGCCTCATTTTGCAGATGAAGAAGAAATTGAGACTCGGAAAGGTAAAATAACTTGTCCAAGGTTGCAAAGCCAGTTCAAAGCGAACCATTGCGCTAAAATAGCCCCTAAATAACTTCCAAATTATTACTTTCCAGTACATTTTCCTCCACTGATCTCGTCAAAGTTACACTCATAGCTTACCGAAACTATACACCAGTCTATAGAGTTTATGAAGGTCTCACCTTCAGTTTTATACATTCTCAAGCCACTCTCCTTTATACTGTCACACTAGTTGTCCTAAAATAAAGACCATGGCATTACTCCCCTGTCAGACAAATAAAATACTATCCACACATTTATCCAGTTGTACCATTTTTATGAACTCTTAATCACACAGAGAGACAAATTCAGGAAAATCGGTTACAGTTTGTCTTGGCTTTATAAATACAGACACTAAGTGTTATTGATCCCTAGAGTTGCATAATCCATTATTTCTTAATCTCTACAGAGAAATCATTCATTTTGTTTTTTTGAAGACAATTTTATCAGTCAAGGTTCTACCAGCAATCAGATGCCACATTCTAATGGCGTGGTAAAAGAGATGTTCATGAAGGAACTGCTTAGCAAGAAGGAGGCTGAGAAGAAAACAACAAAGACTGCGAAAAGCCCTGGGACTTGTGAGAGCTGGAAGCTACTCCCCATCCTGGGCCTGAAGGGACAAGCTGTATGGACGTAGCCAGAAACTATTTTCTTTCTTAGACTTCTTCTTTTTTTATTTATTTTTATTTTTTAAATTTTAATTGTTATTCAAGTACAGTTTTCTGTCGTTTACTCCCATCCCAGTCCACCCCCTCAGTGCTCCCCACCTCTCTCCCATTTCCGCCCCCCCTTAGTTTTTGTCCATGTGTCCTTTATACTTGTTCCTATAATCCCCTCCCTTTTCCCCTGAAATTCCCTCCCCTCTCCCCTCTGGATACTGTCATCCCATTTTCTATTTCAGTGTCCTTGGTTATATTTTGCTTGCTTATTTGTTTAGTTGCTTAGGTCCCTGTTAAAGGTGAGATCATATGGTATTTGTCTTTTGACAGAGAGGCCTACGAGACTGAAGCCATTGCTTAGGCAGAGGTGGCAGCCACTGACAAACTGTGGCCCCCTAGGAGGGATAGCTAGGGGAATAGACCCCTCATCCTCTTCCTGAAAACCAGTCTCTTCCCCGGGGTCCTATTGGCCTAATTGGATCAGAAGGTGGAAGGTAAGAGAGCCCAGCAGAGTCCACCCACACAGGTCAGCCTGTCAAGGAACAGAGCAAGGTAGACAATGTTAGAAAGTAAATCTGGAAACATAATGGGGAATATCAACACATTTGGTTCCTTTATATAGTATGGTCTTGTTTTTGACATGAAAATTATTTCAATTAGGCCTATTTGAATTTGAGAAGCAAGCATATCATCTGATATACATCAACAGGAAGGCTTGCTGGGCTTCCATTTACCACTGACTTAATGCTGGAACATTCTTGCCTCTTACCTACCACAGAATCAAGAATTTTGGCAGCAAAGCACATGTATACCTGCCAACAAATGCTTGTTGCAAAAACAAAATAAACATCCTAATGCAGATCAAGACCAGATTAGTGTATTCATCTTCAAGAAATATCAGTTTCTTTATTCCTTGTGGCTCTTAGAATTGCTTACCAATATAATCTATTTACAATGTATAGTGTAAATTACTATACAAAACATAAACATCACATACACACAAACACATGTATGTATGAGAGGTCTATCCGGAAAAAGTACAGCCATGGCTAATAAAACGAGAACAGTTTGAATGACACCCATGCAACATGGCGGCCAAGGAGAATGGACAGGAATGTGCACGCTGGACAATGATGACTTCACTGTAATAGTCAGTGGGGTCAGTAGATGCTGTTGAGTGAGTATGTGTATTGTGTGGCCATTGCATTCAAAATGACTGAGCAAGTAGAGCAAAAATCTGCATCAAATTTTACATGAAGCTTGAACATTCCTCCACAAAAACGATCTGGATGATTCAGAAGGCTGCAGCCATGGGCAGCTGGTGATTGGCACCTTCAGCACAATAACGAGTCTCCGTGTGTCACGTCTCCTGAAGAGTTTTTGGAGAAACATCGAATCACCCAGGTGACTCAGCCCCCTTACAGCCCAGATTAGGGACCCTGACACTTCTGGTTTTCCCCAAAACTAAAATAACATTTGAAAGGGAAGAAATTTCAGACCATCGATGAAATTCTGGAAAGCACAATGGGGCAGCTGATGGCAATTGGGAGAACTGTGTGAGGTCCCAAAGTGCTTACGTTGAAGGGGACTGAGGCATCATTGTCCTATCTACAATATTTCTTCTATTTTGTATCCTCTTCAATAAATGTCTCTATTTTCATAGTACATGGCTGAATACTTTCCGGACAGACCTCATATATATCTGTGTCTAAATATTTTAATGTTTTAATATACCTGTTTCTATGTTGTAATCACATACAATTACTTATTTAAAGTTTACATAACCCTGGCTAGTGGGTGTCATCTTCATTTAGGATAGAAGAATCCTGAAGAAGAAGCTTGAACAGGGTGGATGAATAATGGAAGTTTACATATTAGGGAAAAGGTGGAAGCTAGGGTTACTGCCTACAATTGCTGAATCTTACAGAATAACAAACAAGCAAAAATACTGCTTACCCTCTGATAACTAACACATTCATCCTCTTCGTGAAGATCTTTCTCAATCAAAGCATTGGAATGATAATTTAAACATCACTTTACATGTACAGTTGACCCTTGAGCAACACAGGTTTAAATTACATGGGTCTGCTTATGTGCTAATTTTTCAATGAATGCGGTCAGCCCTTTAGATTCACAGGTTTCACATCTGCAGATTCAACAATCAAAAACAGTATTTTTGCATTCCCAAACACAGATTCCCAACTGCAGATTTAAAATATTGTTTTCCATCCTCAGTTGGTTTAATCCATTTATGTGAAGTACCTATTGCAGAGTCAAAAGTTATATGTGGATTTCACCATGCCCCTAAACCTCCACGTTGTTCAAGGGTCAAACACAAATGAATAATTTTTGGTCTGAACACTCCAGAGTAGCAGAGGGGGATAAAGTAAATCACTGTCTGAGAGATGATATGGATTCAGAAACAAATTTCTCAGGAAATATACTGGGAACTATTTCCTCCATACAGTGGTTTCTCCATTACCCTTTGTGAAATCCTGTACTTCCACTAACCCAGGGGAATTTTAGTGATCATCTGGGAGCAGTATGAAAAAGACGTATGCAGAGGAGGAGAAAACTACATGTTAGAGGATTTCTTATTTTTCTTTTGAGCATACCATAACAATTTATGCTAATAGAATGCTGCATTTTAAGGACTTTAAGTAATAGAAGCTTACTTTCACAAGGTGCATATTTTACCCATCATTGGAAGAGGCTGGCTCACACTGTACCTTCCCACTCCCTGTACTTGTGGAAAAAATGGGCAAGTGTGAACCATAGGTCTGTCTGGAGAAATTATATCCCCAATTTGTGGTTCACATTAAAAATATGACATGAAAATATACAAGCAAATGACCCCAGTGTTTTTGAAATATAGGTTGTAGATGATTTTTAGAATCTGCGGTCCAACTAGCCAATTAGGACTGTGGGGAATGTGTTTTGGACTATGCTACATCCCTCATGCAAGACAAGAATCATAGCAACATTTGGTGGCTCTCACATTTTGGATGAACTGTACAGATCAGGTGTTTAAATATTTTTACTCATTTTGCTTAATTGTTAATTTGATAAACACCCATATATGTGATAACCCATTAAACTAACCCCTATTTTGAAATAGTGTGTATGTTATAAACTGGGGTGGGGGGGGAATTCACATGCCTGAGAGGACACATCAGGTATCATGAAAGAGGCCAGGAGATAGAAACAACAGGGAGAGAGTGTGGGTTCCATTCAGAACCAGAAAGGATCAGCCCAACGAAGTACAGGATGCAGGCCAAGGGGTGGGCCCTTATTCCATTACAGCTGATAGTTGCCAGGTGAGAATGTAGCTTTATTGTTAATACATCTCTCCCACCTTTTTAGTAAGGGGAAGATATATGCATGGTTTTTGTGAAACCTCCCCATTTAAGTGTTGGCAACTGATACAAAAGTATTTGTGCATGTTTTCTGTGATCGAGCCACACACATCTGCAGGTGAACAAATGCACACAGGCCACCAACTGTTCCTTCAATTACAGATAAAGGATGTCTTTCTTATGCATGCGACTGCCTCATCTATCATCAGTTATTCCGACAGGATTTTGTTTGCTTTGCTGATTTTCAAGGTAATGTTACAGGTTTCAAATAATCATCCAGCAACAATCTCCACAATCTGTTTTTTCCCCTTTTCTTTCACTCTGAATTGAAAAAATTATTTAACTTGATTGACTCATTTTTCACATATATTTATATAGTAAGCAAGGCAAGATTTTTCTGTCATCACCGGATTCAAGTAGACTTAGTTATTATTATTTCTTGTGCTCAGTTATGTTTAAGAGCTACCTAAAACAAACTGGGTAGCTAGCTTAGTCCGTTAGACTACCACTTGTATGAGGTCTGTCCAGAAGATATCCAGCCATGTAATATGAAAAACAGAAACATTTATTGAAGAACATACAAGATACAAGAAACATTGTACTTAGGACAATGGCACTTCGATCCTCTTCAGAGTAGGCACCTTGGGACCTCACACAGTTCTCCCAATTGCCATCAGCTGCCTTGTTGTTTTTTCTTGTATATCATCAATGGTCTGAAATCTCTTCCCTTTCAAAGGTGATTTGGAAAAGCCAGAAGTTGCAGGGTGCCAAAGCTGGACTATAGAGAGATGTGTCACCTGGGTGATTTGATGTTTCAGCGATAACCTCTGCATGACACGTGATGAAGCTGCCAATCACCAGTTGCCCATAACTGTGGCCTTCTGAATCATCCTAATAGTTTCCATGGAGGAATGGTCAAGCTTAATGCAAAATTTAAAACCAATTCATTGTTCTACTCGTTCAGTTATTTTGAATGTGACGATCACACAGTACACAAGCTCACTCAATGGTGTCTACTGCCCTCACTGACTAGTACAGTGAAGTCATTGTTCACACATATGCATTCCAATCCATTCTCCTTGGCTAGCAGGTTACATCAATGGCATGCAAACTGTTCTTGTTAAAGTAACAACGGCTGGACTTTTTGCAATCATACCTAATATGTTACAAAGGGCTTATTTTCTTAAATCTATATTACTAAAATAAAAAATAGGAAGGGAGGGAGGGAGGGAGGGAGGAGAGAAGGAAGAGGAAAAGAAGAGAAGGGTATGGATGGCAAGGGAGGGACAGAACAGCACGGGACAGAGGGGTAGTTGTCACCTGGTTAGAGGAAGACTTCTGCCTCAGTTTCTCAGACTGGTAAGTCTTCCAAAGTTTCTTGCCTCCCCCTAATGATCATATATCATCCCCCTAATGATCAAATATTTTATTTTCTATAACATTCAAGTGTGGTTTATTTTCTTCCACATACAAAAGGAGAGGTGTGTTTGATCACTTAATAGGTTCTCTTTTACCTTCTGACCTCTAAAAACTTTGTAAGTCATAAATACTGAGTTGTGAGGCCCAGACTCACATAGGAAAAATTCCAAGTGTTGATATGAACTAATTGTTGCTACTAAAAATGTAAACCTGATATCAATAATAGAAATAAATATAAAATCAAGAATCACAGAACCCTAGGTAATCAAGCAATCATTTTATAATAGTAAACTAAAGCAAAAGGATATTAGATGATTTACCCAAAGTAAAATATTTGGGCTTTAAAATGAGACTTTAAAATTTAGTCCAAACACTAAAGAAAGTAAAAAAACATCCTCTATATTTACAAATAGGAAAAGAGAGAAAATAATTTTAATGTACAAATCAAATGTTTCAATAATGTTCAAAGTGACATTTTTTAAATTTTATTTTCTTTAAATAGCTACAGGAAAACCACTTGAGCTAGCAATAATAAGGCTTAGCAATTTAAAAAGAAGAATAGTAAAATAATGTATATCCATCTACATGTATACTTCATAAACAGAAATTTTAAAAGAGTTATATTTTGCTCACTGTTATAAGTTACAGGTTACCTAATAAAATTTTTAATTTATATTCGGTAACATATCTTAATTTGATTTGCTTTTATATATCTAGATCTAAAACTGAAATACACTTTTGGTAATTATTATTATTTCTCTGTACATCTGTATATTCTGTAAAATAATTTCTACTTGAGACATCTACTGCCCATTTGGGGTGTGTATCTGTGCTTTGAGTAACTGGGATACACAAAGAAGTGCAGAAAAAGGACATATCTTTTAAACAGCATTTCGGTGACATCTCATTATTCAACACAACATGAAAGGGAATAATCTATAAATATTTGGTAAATTTAAAGACGGGGAAACAACTCTGTTATGCCTATAAGAAGACAGGCTTACATATACAGTGCATATTTTTTCATTTATGACAAGGTACAACCAAAATAACTTGTATTCCAAGTAAATTTTAATCATGACAGTAGGTAGTAGACCACAGTAAATATTGCTATATTATTATGATTCAACCTTCTCTCAGACGCCAGAAAAAAAAATTAAAGATATGGGACACATAAACCCCCAAATCCATGTATATGATTTTTCAAAGAACCACATACAGGACATTTCTTTTCTGACATTTAAAATATTTATGAGTGAAATGAGGGAGCATTTTAAACAGTTGTATTGGACAACATATTTCAGATTCCTTGCCTATCTAAATTTACATACTTCTAAAAAGTAAAGAAAGACAGAAAGGCAGTTTCTATAAAATAACTACCTGTTTCTGAACTATGTAATATCTCTGTGTATTTTTATGAGGTATAGAACAATTGACTATTAATAAACTTCATATTGGGCTGACTCTTTTGTGGTTTGTAAAATTAAATAAGTATATATATATA
>PVKM010035523.1:0-15158 GCA_004027735.1 Carollia perspicillata | reverse complement strand
TGCATTTCATTTAGAGAGAAATTTGATTTTAAATTAACATTTTTGCAGTGCTTAGTTACTCAGAATTCCCACCCAAGAAAGCATTGTGTAGCTTGGGCATTTTTAGGTATGTGTGCCTGCTGGATGCAGCAAGACTGAGTGAGTGATAGCTAATTTAGTTTTAGAGATGATGTATTTATTAGAAGTAATAAAAAATTCAGAAACAGTTTTATAAAAATTCCCTCATATCCACAGTTATTCCTCATTGAATGAGATGGAAATACCTATTGTCATAGACAACCCACATTTCTCTTGGTGGTTTTAGTTAATATTTCAGAAGGATGAGAATAACACAAACCCACATGTAAAAATGTGCTTTTTACTAAATCAAAGGACATTCAATATTATTCACAGTACCGAATTATATCACTATTACATAAAGGTTTAAAAATAAAATAATTGTTTCTCTACATTTAAATCTGATACCTTAATATATAAGACTTGGAAAGCTGGCTCAAAGACATGGATCTTTTAAGTAAGTAAGCTTTTCCAATGCAAGTCCAAAGACTGATATTTATATAACACAGTGTGTCATAAATTTTAGGGTGTATAAATAAAATCTGGAAGATTGTAAAACAAATAGGGAATATCCATGGAGTTCCTTCTCAACAGAGGAAGGAACTGTGGGTCTCTGTAGGTCTGGATTAGGGCTGGAGTTTGGACTTTTGAGGCTAATGTGGCTCTTTTAGTGCAGCTTGTCTGCACATCCAACTGTGAAAACCACTGTGACCAGTCCCTTCCCTTGATGTGCTGTAGTTTACTCACACCTTTGATGAAGAATGAAGTATTGCCCAGTAATGCAAATAATTTTCCTGGTAAGGAAACAACATAATTTTATCAATGGTCAGAAAAGGGTTTATATTGCCCTTTCTTTTTTGATGTTAATTAAATTTTATTTTATAAAGAAATTATTAGGCACATTAAATTTTAAGGAATGATATAAATACCTTTCATATACAGGGTCCAGCAGAAATAACACCCCTTTTTATTTCAACATCTTTTATTACAAAATCATAAGTGTGCAATTCTGTGATATAACAATATCACAAACACACTAATATGACATTTTAGGTGAAATGTTCAAATTAAAACTATAAATTACTATACCCATGTTATTGCCCTACCAAACATACTCAAGCAAAGTCTTACTTCTGCTGGACCCTGTCTTTCTTAGAAATCAAATTATACTTGGAAATCTTCATTTATAACTTAGTTTTCTTAAGTTTATTACTCATTAGTTTGTACACCCACTATATTTATGTAAATCACTCACACTGATTTTTTAAATAAAAATAATTATTATTGATTATGTATAACATGTCATATACGGTCCTTGAGTTGCTGGGATTGCAGCAATAAACAAAGTCCTTTCCCTGAGTAATTCCTCAATTGAGTACTAACTAGCAGGCAGGGAAAAATGGCTATGAACATGCTAATTACATACCAGTGATATTAGATGTTTTAGACAAATAGAACAAAGTTGGTTGTATCAAGAGCTGCAAAGAGCAGCCACTTTATATACAGTTATCAGGAACGGACTTTTTGTGGAAGTGACATTTTCCCAGCTACCCAAATCAAGTAAAGGCAACTGCTCAGACATCTGGGGGGAAACATCCAAGTCTAAGGAGTAGCAATAAATAGCTTCTAAATCGGAAACAAACTTAAAAATAAAGCTAATGAAAGAGCATTGTGAAAATAGCAGAGTTAAAAGGACAAAGTGGTAGAAAAGAAGACCAGTGACATAACTGGTGACCTTGTGGTCATTAAAAGGTGTGGTTTGATGTGTGTGGAAGGGGAAGATACTTGATTGTTCTAAAAAGAAATTCATTATTATGGGACCTTTCTGGAGAATAGAGCATTGGGTACAGGAGGGTTGCAGAGATACTGGTCTGGAGGCTGTTGCAATGACCTAGGTAAGGTTGACCATGTCTTGGACCAGTGGGGCTGTGATGGTGAGTATGAAATGGTGGATTATAGTTAGATTCTGAATTTATTTTCAAGCTAGATTGAACAGGATTTAAAGATGAATTGGATGAAAAATATGAAAGACATGAATGGAAAAATGACTGAAAAGTTTGGCCTGAGAAACTGAAAGAATAGATTTCCATTTACTGAGAGATATGATTACAATAAAAGTAGGTTGAAGGTAGGCAAATAACAAACCCCATCATTTTCGACATGTTGAGAAACCCATTAGTTTGCAAGTGGGCATGGCTGTGAGAATTTCCTCTGGCTGCCCAGGTTATGTTTATCATTTAGCTCCCAGTGGTTAGTGTTCTTACAGCCTTAGACATTTAAGGTTTTAGTGGCTATTAATGGCAATTTATAAAACCATTAACTACTTGGTTTTAAACCTAGTTTCTGAGGTAGTCACCATGCAAAACTCTGTACCAAATAAATTCATATTAACTTCTACCTCTTGTTTTTGTTTTTAATAATCTCTCTACTAATAAAAAAGCAAAACTCCTACCCTTCAGTCTTTTCTTACCCTTTTCTCAACCCACACATATGTGGACACCCACACAGCACACACCCCAAAATAGCCCTACACACCTCAAGACACATGCTTCCTCATAAATATTCAACTGTTTTAAGTAACAATTTATTTTTGTTCTTAGGCAGATACTATTTCTTATAACATTTTTTACTCCATTAAAGCTCAATTAACTGGATATATAAATACAGAAAGTAGAATTTCAAATTACATTTACATGTAATTATTATTTAAATTAAGAAATGGTAAAGCAGGTGTTAATCTGAACTTTGGGTATTTTTCTCTATAGTACAGATCTTATATTTCCCATTCTCTTCTTTTTAAATAAAAGTGAAACACAATTTAGCCTAATGTTCACAAATGTAAGTACATTTCGCTTTAACAATGAAAAAGCATACAGATAACTTTGTATAAGCCAATATTAATATGGCTATAGAAATGTTTACTTATAAGCAAAGCAAAATCTTTTAAAACGAGTCATAACAGTTAGCATTTACTGAAACCTACTACACACTATGCATTTTGCTGAGGGATTTAAGTGAATCATCTTGTTGAATCCTTACAAAGATCCTATAAGCCTCCTTTCATTAGCATGCATTTTTTTAGATTATAAAACACGGAGGCACTGAGATGTCAGGAGACCACAGCACAGTAACACACTGTTAATAGGAATAGCCTAACCAAGTTCCCACTTCACCTCACTCCATCATCTGTTTTTATAAACATCAGGTGTAACGAAGTTAAACAATGAAAAGATACTTCTGTAAATGTTCAGTTTTGATATAACAGCTTTATGTTTAGATGGTTGGCAACTTGAAAACAGTGGGGTTGGCCCCTCTGGGTGTCATTTGTCTTAGGATTCTTTCAATTATTTTTTATTAGCTTTCTAAATTCAATTCCTATGAATTTCCTGACCACTTGATTAGGACACTTTCCTTTACTTACTATGTATATGGGTATTATTATTTTTTATCATGGTCTTGTGATCATTTTCTTCACAGTACTGCACATGCTATTTATAAGTATATTTATTTGCATATTTGTTGATTGCTTTGCCTTCCTCTCTAAAAGGTAAGCTTCTTCATTTTTTCCATGTGTAACAGTTATCAATCACAGCACTCTGCACATTACAGATGATCAATAATTACTTAATACATTAATGAATTAAAAGTGCCACTACTCTTCTTTAATCTCTCCAACTATACCCAACAAATAAGACTTTGCCTTACTTTTCAGTTCCTGGTGTTAAAGGCTACTTACTTTGATTGACAGATGTGGGTCAAAATGTGAGAAATTAAACAGGCATTCTACAAATTAAGTTAGCTCAGTAACCACTTGCTGTGTACACATTTAGTGTTTGTAGCAAAATTATCCCAAATTGTCAATTAAGAATCTTTCCTTAAGTCCCATCGTCACCTCACACTCATAATTAAAACAAGACCTGCTCTATGGAGCTGAATGGGTTCCTACAACAAATCTGCTTCTGTCACTCATATCCTGGACCTAAAATCTCAATCTCTAAACTTCATTTCTGAGTCCTCCTTGTCCCATGAACCCATATGCTCACAGATATCTTCACCCACTCATTTATCTTTAAGTCTCTTATTGAGTAGCAAATATGTATAATGTCCTAGAGTATTTTAAAAAATCAAATCATCTCTGAGCACAGACAAGAGGTACATCTGTGAGGTTCATATTTATCATCTATGTGAAGGGATTAATATTCTCTGGTTCTACTAGGTGTTAGAAAATTTATGCAATAATTCAAACTAGAGCTTTGGGATTTGATTGGAATCTTACCTCCTCTACTTTATGATTTTAAGTCTCTGAATGATATTCCAACCTATAAACCTGAAAATTAGAATAATATCTACATATTTCATATTCATCTAGAGTAAAATGTGTACTGCCTGGTGCACAATAGGAGCTAAATAACTGATAGCTAGTTAAGAGTTTGGTGACTTAATGAGAAAATTGAACATGCGAGTATGTGCACAATAGCAAGGTTATATGTAGAATAACAAAAGCTTTATATTCATAGTGTGGTCACAAGAGAAGGGAGTAGCCAATTCTTATGAGAGAGGGATTCTTTACAAGATGAGACAATTGAACTGAATTTTGAAAGACCTGGTGGACGTATATTTTTTGAAGAGGAAGCAAATGAGAAGCAATGAGAAATGGTAGTATGATCTTTGAATCGAACATTGAATGAAAGTAAAGAAAAGGAAAAATGGAGGAGGGTTAAATATGCTTGTCAGTGGGGATCAATCAGGAAGGACCTTATGGGGCATAATAAGAAATATGATTTGATTTTTACTAAGATAGTAAAGAGTTGGAGGATTTAAACAAGGGATTCATCTAACCGCTAAAAAAACTATTGTGATATTGTGATTTATAATAAAAAATATATACTTGGCCTTTGTCCCTTTTTCTGGCACATAGTTCCTAAAACTGAATTTCTTGAGTATGAAGAGCAATAAAATGTGTCCTTGGTATGTTAAGGGGGCGATTTTGGATCCCACTTCAGGAGAACCAACAATGTGATTACACGTTTGGAACGTTTAGTCCCACCCCTGACCTCCAGGGAGGGGAGAGGGACTGGAAGTTGGGCCAAAGACCACTGACCACTTATTTAATCATTCATGCCTATGCCATGTAATGAATTCTCCATTAACAACCCAAAATGATCGGGTGTAGAGAGCTTTCTCATTGGTGAACACATTGACACTGGAGAGAGGGGTACTCCTGGAGAAGGTTTGGATGCATCGTGCTCTTTGCCCATGCGTCTTTTTTACCCGGATGTTGCTGAATTACACCCCTCTGTAATAAATCAATGATTAAGTAATTAAAAATGTATCACTTGAGTTGTATGAGCTGCTTTAGCAAATTAATTGAACTTAGTGAGGGCAGCGTTGGAATTTCCAGTGTATTGGGATGCCGAAAAGTCTGTTTAGTTTAATTTAATTTAATTTAATTTTTTTTTGTAAAAGAAAAGGCACAGTTTTCATTTTCACCAACGACTTTATTATTTGGATATTTTTCACTACATTGACTACCTCCCATGTTGTATAACGTTGGTTGTTGTCAACGTCTCAATTTTATCTACCCAACTGTGGAGCATTGTCCAGAGAAAAGTCTCCAGCACAAAACTTTACAAACCACTTTTGACACATTTGATCAGTCACAGCACCTTCCCCATATGTCACACCAATCTGTTTTTGTGTTTCAGTCACATTTTTATCTTTCTTGAAATAATAAAGCATACTATGCTGAAAATGTTGCATATTTTTATCTTCAATATTAAAATGGCTACACAAAAATTCACCAATTTTTATAAGTTTTTTTTAAATGCACACTGATATGACACCTATCACAATACAATCTAACAAAATTGTTTCAAATGAAGTTAAAGACAACTAGGCACTACTATACTAGAGCCATCTTATGGAAAAGAACAAACTTTTTGTCCAACCCAATATATATTGCTAGTTGGTCAAACCCTTTACCTGTAGAATCTGACACTACCTCTGGTTAAATATTGTCAGAATTTACTTGACTTATAGAATACCTAGCTGATATCTGAGAATTGTCACTAGTGTGGCAATATCCCCACCTCCTCCAACCCTTGAAATTGGGTGATCAGTACTTTTATTGTTAAGTAGCCAAGTTATTACTAAGCGGTAGTGTAGTGGCAACTTTCAGATTCTAGGACGGCTCACAACACTTCAATAAGATTCAGCTGATGAGAAATAATAAACCCAAGTGAATTTCGGAACTAGATTACTCACAGTACAGCACATAGATAGCATGCACTCCATGTCTGTATCACTACCTTGCCCAAGTCCCACAGGCACGCGGCAGAGGTGGGCTTGAACAAATGTTGTAATGTTTTATGTCAAGTGGTCCATGCCAACGCTTAGGAAACTCCTATTCTTATAATGTGACTACTAGAAAGAAAACTGCTAATCTTTCTCTTCAGAGAGAAACTTTATCTTGATTATCGTAAAATGTAAGCAAGTTTTCTATGGGGAGAGAATTGAGATTTTTGCAATTGCAAACGTGGTAGATAGAAAGATGATAAATGATAGATAGATAGATAGATAGATAGATAGATAGATGATAGATAGATAGATAGATGGAAAGATAGATAGATTCTCTATCTTTACTATCTCAGAGTATAAATAAATTTAAGAAAAATATGCTATGAATACCTAAGCAGGAAGAAATGTGAGATTCATTGAAATTTTCTTCTCCCAAACAAAAGCACCCTTGAACAGACATTTGAATGAAAGCAAGGGATTTAGCATCAGGAAACCTGAAAAGGAGTGCTCTAGGATGTGATGCCAATAAATTTAAAGCTCTGGAGTCACATAAAATCACTCAGTAGAGAAACAATGAGATGTTATATTTGACAAAAGCAGAGTAAATAAAGCATATAGTGATAGGAAATTAACTCAGAGAGGTAGACACAAGTAAAATTACTTAGAATATTTATTATCAGTTTTAATGTAGACCTCATGTGGAGAGTCATGGGAAGCTATTTAAGGGATTGAGTAATGGAATGGCAAGATTTAAATTAGATTTCCATAACTTCACCCTGGGTGCCATGTGGTTGTATAATTTGAGGAAAAATTACCCTCTAAAGAGAGTGAAAATATTATAAATCTGAAATGATTGTGGCATGTAATGCATTGGTTAGATTCAATATGTTTTGAAATCATAAATGATAGAAGTTTCTGGCAGATGGAGTATAAATGAACAGGTGTAGTTGAGAATGAAACATTATTTTGGATTAAGTGCTTAAGAGAATTGATTTGCTGTTATTGTCATGGGTAACACTACATTGGGGAGTGGATTCAAGAAAGCTATATGGATAGAATGTCCATATTATCCAAATCAATGTCTCCTTGAGATTGAATAGAAATGTATTACTAATTATGCAGAGACAATTATTGTAAGTGTAAATGAATATTGTTCTGGCTAAACAGGGACCTATGGTCACAATGGCTTAGATATTGGAGATACTTACTAAGTACTCTGTTGTGGAAGTCAAGGTGGGGGTTGGATAAAGGAGTCCAGTGTTCAGCAGGGAGATGAGATGGAGATAGGATTTTGGAAGTCATCAGTGAATGAATGATGTATAAAACCATGACAGCAGTAACCAGAGGGGAGGTGGGAGGAGATAATGGGGGGAAGTAGGGAAGTGTTTTCAGAACATCTCTAAAGGACACATGGACAAATCCAAGGGGGTAGAAGCAAGGGAGGGAGGTGGGGATGGTTAGGGTGCAGAGGGAGTGATGGGGGATAAATGCAGACAACTGTAATTGAACAACAACAAAATAATTTAAGTAAATAAATAAATAAAATGCAAACACACACAATGAATACCTACACAAAATAAATAACAAATAAATAAAGCCATGAGAACTAACGTTAGCACCAGGAGAATTAATATAAACAGAAAAGTTAACCAAGAAAGAGCTCTGAATAAACCCAACTTTTACAGTTTAAGAATAGAAACTAATAGCATAAAGGAAACTAACCATACTTAGCAGAGAAAATAGAAGACTCTGGGACCCACCCACAAAAGCAGATAATTTTTACTGTTTGATTTATTAATGTATACTGGGCTCCTAAAAGCATGGTGGGCAAAAGGTATTACACATTTTATACAAACACTGTTGGCTGCAAATAGATTATTTAATTTGGTGTGAAAGCCCATGAAATGGATAAAATAATAAGTGCTCCTTTTACAGCTTTCTCAATAATATTTTATCACCAAGGCTACTTAAGTATGAATCAAGCACACTGCAAACACGACAGTAAATCATTAGCCAGTTATCATGAGTCATGTTTGCATAAGGCCAGCAAAACCAAAACAAATAAGCCCATTTAATTGGCTTGTTCAGAATCTATTTATAGAAAGAAAACATTATAATCAAGTCTAATATGTTTATTTAATATCGATGATATAATTTACATATAATAAAATAAGAAGGTTTTATATTTTTATTTTGCTGAGTTTTGTAATCATGTATACCTATCCACCACCACCCAAAATTAGATATACAACAGTTGCTTTTTCTTTGTTTCTGACCCGGGAGTCTCATGTCTTCTTGTAGCATCCATGAACTGTGGCTGGCTGACTTGTTAGCTTGCCAGCAAAACAAATCCTAGACACTTCTCAGTT
This sequence comes from Carollia perspicillata, assembly GCA_004027735.1. Classification (NCBI taxonomy): domain Eukaryota; kingdom Metazoa; phylum Chordata; class Mammalia; order Chiroptera; family Phyllostomidae; genus Carollia; species Carollia perspicillata. The sequence continues at coordinate 6,435 of PVKM010035523.1, read as the reverse complement.
TAACCACTAATCACTGAATACATAATCAGAATGAGTCTATTTGGCATAAAGCATAACCACTGCATTTGGTGCATGGCCCATGTGGTAGAAACTATTATAGGTTGTAACTGTTTGTGGTTCTTCTGAAACTGATCCTCCCCCACAGCCAGGATTTTAATTAAATAACAATCATATCTTTGAGGGAATAGCAAAAATTAATAGCACTTAAGGAATTAATAGATATAAGAGTGGTAGTCCTACTCTACCTCAATTCAATTCACAAGTCCAGATCCTGTAAAAATCAGTATGTGGAGCAAAAAACTCAAATTCCACTATCTAAAGCAAGTGGCAACCCTAATTTCAGACTCTACCAGATGCAGTAATTATGCTAGAGAAAATTACCATTAAAATAGGTGACATCAGGCCAAAGATTCATCAAATTTATTTTCTACGTGTCTATTTGGAGAGGAAGTCAGAGTAAGGCCATATTTACTTGAAAGAGATAACAACATATAGTTACAGTTTGCCCTGGGCTATGTTAACTCTGTTGCTCTCTTTCATATTATCCAAAGAGTTCTAACCATTTAACTATCTCACAGACTATCACTGGTGCACTGAATTGATGACATCATACAAATAGTGAATCGGAGACCTTGGTAAAACATGTGCTCATTCAGTCAGCAGACTCACAGATCTGAGATTTTTGATAGCACCATTACCATCTGTCAGGGCAACTCCGGCATTTACACTTTGCTTAACTTGGGCCATTACTTTCTCCAGGTTTCAAAGAACCACCCTAGCAGGAAGTTCCTTCCTACTGTTATTATTTCCTAGCTGTTATTATTCTTAACTGTTATTATTTCCTGTTTTAAGCTGTTATTATTTTCTATTCCAAGAAAATACCAAAGAAAATTAATTATTATTTATTGAACACTCAAACAGAATGTCAGTGACGTTTGCTGGTTCATAATGCGATATGCTGGCTAGATCTTGCAATTCCTTTTGACTGTATTTACTTTCCATCCTTAGCAGGTTCAACATGCCTCCAGTCTGCTAATGACAGTATAACTCTTGTTTTGGGCTTGGTAATAAGGAAAGTAGCTCCAGAGAGACTCATCTGTTGTCTTGTAGAGAAAAGGCCTTACTCATCTTCTTCTATGAGAGAGTACTGCATTGTACTGCACAGAGATGGCCCACCTCTTTAATCTCTGAGGAGTGATATGTACACCAAAGTCCTCAGCATTCTCTGTGCAAATATACCACCACACATTTAAGGACACCAGATTTTACTAATTATGCCTAACGCTGGCATACCAACCAGCCTTGACAAATGTAACCATCTCTGGTCTTCTATGACTCACATCTTGAGTTATATAGTTATCTCAGTCACTCTTCTATTGTAGGAGCTAAGGACTTTATTACATGCTACCAAATAGAGATCTAAGGTTTCTACCGTGAACCTTTAACTGTTTAACTGCCTTCAGTTTCTCCCCAATCATTCTACTACAGGACACTAATGTAACTTAGTAGAAAATGGGCAGTTTTGTTGCCCTTGCAGACATTATTTTTCTACAGCTTTCAAATACCTGTATCATTTTACCAGGCAGTCAAGGCATTTCCCACTATTAGGGTGTTTTCCCAGGTTACCACTGAAAAAATCTTCCTGGAATAGGCCTGCTATCTTGTGCATCACTACACTCTGTGTTCCACTCAGGGTGGATTCTTCCCTACCAGTGGATAACGAGAGAAAGCCTTACACCTTGCCTTCCTTCCTGTTTTCTCAGACCACTCTCAGTGTCACATGTGTTAGTTCAGATTAAAAACAAAAACCTCCAAGAGTAAATTAAATAGGATATATACAAGTTTGGAGGGGGGCAAAAATCATCTGTGGAAGATAAAAGACAAGAAAGAGAAAAGCAGCCCCTATCAACCAGAAATTGCCCTGATGCCGTCTGCCAAACTTTACTGTTGTTATAAACTGGCCCAGTGGTCAGAAGGAGACTGGGCTGTTCTGTTGAAATGAACAATCTCACAGAACATCAGTATCAGTCAAGTTCAGTCTGCAACTACGATCAACCAACATGAAAACAAGCCTATGTGTACCAGTCTGATTGGGCTGCCCTGGTGAAATACCGTAGATGGGAGGAGTGGGCTGAAACAACAGGAATTGCTTTCACAGTTCTGGAGTTCAGAAGTCCCAGAGAGAGGTGCCGGTGGGTTTGGTTGCTGGTGAGAACTCTCCTCCTGGCTTGAAAACAGCATCTTTTTATTGTGCCTTCACATGGCCTGTCCTCTGTATGGACTTCAGAGAGCTCTCTGGTGTCTTTTCTCTTGTTTTGGAGGTACTAGTCCTATCCAATTAGAGCCCAACCCTTCTGACTTTGTTTAACCTTAATTACCTCCCTGAAGACCTTATCTCTAAAAACAATGACATCTGGAGTTACAGCTCAACATATAAATTTTGATGAAAATCAATACAGTCTATTAAACTCTGTAACATGAACATTATCTAAGCCACAAAATAGAAAACATCACTGTAACATAATAAAAAAAACATGCATTTGGTCTCTGGTCCCATTTTCTGATAATATTTGGTCCTTGGACCCATTTCCTGACATAGAACCCCTAACACCTAGGAATTTCTATTCTTTGTGTACTAATGTGCTGGCAGGTGCCAGGTGGTTACTGAATAGCAGAGGATGCGGGGCTGGTTGACAGGGGAAATAACCATGTGGTCAGAGGGTTGGAAGTTTCATTTCTCTCCAGCCCTCCCCTGCAGGTTGAGTTAATCATTAATGATCAATAAATTGATCAATCATGCTTACTCGATAAAGCCTCCATCTACAAAATCCTCACCTGAGTGGATTTTTGGAGCTTCCAGGTTGGTGAACATCTGGTACTGCCAGAAAGGTGGTGGCCACCTGCAGAGAGATGGAAGCCCTGCACCTATACTCCCGTACCTTGCCCTATGCATCTCTCCCATCTGGCTGTTTCTGAGTTGTATTCTTTTAGCACAAACCATTAATCTAGTAAGTAAAGGTTTTTCTGAATTCTTTGAGTTGTTCTAACAAATTATCAAATCTGAGAAGAGGGTTGTTGGAATCTGTGACCTATAGCCAGTTGATTAGAAGCACAATTAAGTAACAAATTAGATTTACAATTCATGTCTAAAGTTGGGTAGGACAGTTTTGTGGGACTGAGTCCTCAACCAGTGGGGTCTACATTAACTCATTACTCTCAGAATTAGGTTAAGTTGTGGGACACCCAGTTGTTGTCTGGAAAGTTGAAGAATTGGTTGGTTTGCGGAAAAGGCCCACATATATGCTGCCAGAAGTGTGGTGTAAGTATAACAAAAACAGTTTTTTTCCTCCTTTCAATTCCCGTTTTCTAGCTAATCTGAGTGTCTATCACTTCATTAACAATTACAGCTTTATCCTTTCAATAGTCTTCCCTTCTTATAGATAAGATTTATAAAAATATTCAATCATAAAATTACCTTACTTCCTGAAAATATCCAATACAGAGCTAAGCCACACAATTTCATTTCTTCTCTAATTGCCTAAAACAAGTCCAGATCCTATGATTTTTTCTGATACCCTATAATTAAAACACACACAGTTTTCTATGATGTATTCTTCTCTCTGTGGATTGAGTAATAACCCACATTTTCAACACAGTTTTGCTCCTGGTGAATTTTAACTACAGGACATTAACAAGTTTGGAAGGGAATAGGAGCTGCCTCAGAGAGCCTTTGGTCCACAATGCATGTCTGATAAGTGTGAGGGGAGAGAGGAAAGCAAGGAGCCTGGGCCGGTAAGAGACTGAGAATCCAGTGCAGTTCTGAGTAAATCTGATTTAGGCAAATGGCATAAGCAAAGATTGGCCATTAAAGGAGTCTTTAATTTTGGAGGGTTTGTCTCAGCCTTAGGTTGGAAGCAGTCTGGGGCAGGGCAGCCACAGTGTGCATATTGGGGTAAATCTAACTGTAGGGCAGCAGATGGCCATTGTTCAACTGATGTACCTCCATGGACACTATGGTGAGAAAAGAGGTGGTACAAACTACAAGGCCAAAATGTTATCACTGATGTAAGGCAATACAGTTAGAGAACATCGATACAACTAATGAATGCAAGAGCAATATTAAAAGATATTTTTGTTAAAACTTCACATCTGACTGGATATTGGGGTATAGAAAACAGAAATTATTGATAGATAGCAAAAAGCTTGAAGTTTTAGTAGCTGGGAGAACTGTAAATTTCAAAATAGTAATGTTAAAGTTTATGATAAGAGCAGTTCATGGAAGATATGATGAGTTGATTTTGAGATTCTGGAGGGATTTTTAAGTCAAAATTATAGCAAAATATTAAAATATATGAGTGGGGAATTGTAGGAGAAGTTGTTTAAGTTTAAAAAAATAGAAGAGAAGAAAAATCCAATATAAATTTATCTGGAGATTATAGTTGAAACTATTAGTGGTCAGATAGTACAGAAAGAAAAATGGCTATAAGAATTATGTAACTGTGTGGCAAAACAGCAAAAGTAATGATGAAGCAAAAGGAGGCTATATTAATGAAAACCAAGAAGGAATTCAAAAGTATAAAGAACAAGGGCTAATTTAGAATCATACAATGACAGGGAAACTGTATATAAATTAGATGAATTAAACAAGGTGTCAAATTCTTCAGGGAAAATAAGGACAAGAATTATTCATTTACTTATCAGAGAATCATTTGTATTCATTGAGAATATCAACATGGAGATCAAAGCAGAGGATGAGCTATTTTAGGGATAGAAAGTATTGTTTGATGTTTAGTCAGAACCCCATTAGGATTAGAAGTAGAGATTCCTGGATTTCCCCCACAAGACCTTAATCAGAATGCATGGGAAATTACTTGGTTGGGATGGCAAGTGAGTCATAGATATCAAAATTTGAGAACCAGTAGTAATATCCACTTTCTACAGATAGGGTAAGCAAATAAACAATATAATATTTAAAAAGGTTAATTAATAAACCGTTGGAAAAACAAGCCATTCCATGGATAACCTAAGATAGATGATCTGATAAATAATTAACCAGTCCAGAACTCCACGCTGAGAGCAGAGTGGGGAATGAAGAGTATATGTCATGGTTATCTCTACAGTAGAGGTGGGTCAACTCTTCTCTTGAAGGACAGTATAAAAAAAAAGGAACAACTCTGAAAAATAGGTAAATTTTGGAAAAGATAGTTGAATAATTCTTGTCTTTTCTTCCCTACCAAATCACTAATACATCACCCTCCAAGATGATAAAGGTACTTAATCTTCATAAGTTTTGGCAGTTTTTCTTCAGGGTCAGTAAGAATGCTAAAAAATTGAAAACCCTGAAGGCTTCAACAATTCCATTATTTACTTGTGGTCAGTAAGGAAAAGTATGCCAGACTTGTGCATGTACATCATACGAGAGAAGTGTCCGATAAGGCCAAATCTATCTGTAGAGAAGATGATAGGTTGAGTATCTATTTCATTTTTAAGTCTGTTCATTAGGAAAAGGAAAGAGAGAAAAGTGTGCTGGGGACAAATCTCCAGCATTTGTGCCTTTGGTATATGTCTTCAGTCACAGACTGATGCCTAGATTTTATATGAATGATCAATGAAGGCCACAATTTATTATTTAGTTATTTTTACCTTTTGCTCTCTTTTTCTCACTGCTCCCACCACCAGGCCTCACCTCTGGCAACCACTAATCGGTTCTCAGTACCTATGAGCATCTCTTTATGATTTCACACGTAAGATAAATCATGCCGTATTTGCCTTTCTCTGACTTCTTTCACTTAGCACAATGCTGTTGAGCTTCATCTATGCTGTTCCAAGTGGCAAGATTTTATTCTTCTTATTTTTAATTTGTTTTCTTTTTATAGAATTTATTGGGTGCACTGGTTAACAAAATTATACAGGTGTAAGGTGCACACTTCTACAGCACATCATCTGTGCATTGTATTGTGTGTGCCCCACCCCAAGTCAAGTCTTTGTCCATCACCACTTATCCCCCCCATACCTCCTCCACCTTTCCCCACACCTCTTCTTCCCAACAATCATCATACTCTTGTCTGTGTCCATGATTTTTTCTCTTCTCTTCTTTTGCTTAATCACTCCACCTCTCCCGCCCAAGCCCCCATGTCCCCAGCAGCTATCAGCCTGCTCTTTATCTATGAGTCTGTGACTTTTATGCTTGGTAGTTCATTTTGTTAATTAGTGGTAGTTCATTTACCACTATGTGTGAAATCATATGGCAACTGTCTTTCTCCAACTGGCTTTGTTCACTTAGCGTGGTGCTCTCCAGGTCCATCCACCTTGAGGCAAAGGGTAAGATTTCCTTCCTTTTTATGGTCAAGTATTATTCTGTTATGTAAATGTATCACAGCATTTTTTAATGTATTTTAATTGTTGTTCAAGTACAGTTTTCTGTCATTTACTCCC
>PVKM010035522.1:0-15146 GCA_004027735.1 Carollia perspicillata | reverse complement strand
ATTAAATTTTCCTAACAGAATATTTATAAATCACTCATCCATATAAGCACTCCACTAGCTATTGGATACCAAACTAAACAATGATATGAGGAAATTTTTTTCTAGAAAATGTTTCATTCTCTTAAATGAAAAAATATTAAAAAATGATTCTGTGATACTGTAAGATCTGACAAAGCTCACAGTAATTGTCACTTCCTCATGAAATTGCTTGGTGCGTCCTTAGCACCTTCTGGTTCTCTCTACATAGGTGCTGCACATTCTGGGGTAACACCTGACGGATTTGCCTGATGTCACTGTTAGTCCGTAAGCTTTGTAAAGACAGAAACTGGGTTAATGACATTTACCATTAGCATCCTTAGTGTTTAACACATTTTGTGTTTAATGCACACTTAGTATTTATCCATAATAAATTACAGAATATACTGCAAAATATGTATTGATTGAGTTCCTGATATGATTATCAAATGTGTCTGGGTCACTGAAAATTCATTTCTGCTTTTGTTGTAGTTGTTTGATAGTAAGGTATGACTTCTGAGGAAAAACACATATAGCTAAGGTGATATAAAATCTTGAAAGTTTGAGAAGACATAAAATGGTAAAATGACAACCAAGATAAGACAAGGAAAGAAAGAGTGAGAGATCAGAAAAACAAAGAGATAGAAGGGAAACCTTGGCATGAACTCAATCTCAGTTTATAGAACATATTATTTGAATCTGACATATCCCAGGTCCTTGATTCCTCCTCTTGAAATTTCTGAGCCAGAACAGGGAAGAGCAAGGAGGGAGCTTTTGTCTTTAGGGTATGCTGTGAAAATTTAACATTAATGTCAGAATGGAGAATTCACTGAACTAAGAAAGGAAGGGTTTAGGATTGGTGAAGAGGAAGAAACAAAACTTAGAAATTTAAGTTTCTCCAGTAGTTTGGGGTTTGTGCAGGAAAGAAGAACTTGGAGCCTTAAAAAAAAAAAGGAAGGTTGTATTCTATAGGAAAAGATGAGTTTGGAGTCCAGGAAATAGAGGAGAAACTTCAAAACTCACGACAAGGTAAATTTTGGCATATGGCAATGTGTTAAAAAGGTCATTGTTTAGTATTAAAGAAGGCTGTACGAAAATCACAAAAGTGATGGCTAGGATCTAGTACAGTGGAAGAGGGGCTAAACTTATTTGGTCTAAAATGCTTAATTATTTAAGGAGCTAATTAGGCTAAGCCTACACTGCATATAACATTGTGTTTTATAATGGTTGTTTAGATATAAATATTTTAAATATGCATCATGCATAACATTCATGATATATTGCATACTATGTATTCAAGTAGGATTATAGAACACATGTTTAGAGATAACAACAGGTGTACAAAAGTAGATTTTTATGTTTTGTCTGGTTCAGGTATGAACATTATTAACAAGTTCTCTTACACATTTTATTTTCACTTTTCCTTGTGTAATTACTCCATAAAAGCCTAAACTTACCTAATTATTTCCAAGTTATGCCTAAAATTCAGAATATAAATAAAGCTATTAAGATTGTTGGGGGCCATGGCAGAGATAAGGACATATTAAAACAAAAATTTATATCTTTATTTCACATTCTAAAATTCAAATGAATATATGACTTGTTATGACGTATTACTAATATAAATTTCTATGATATATTAAATGGAATTGTTTTTATGATGGAGCAAGGCTATCATTCTTCTTTTTCTGATGAATGTCCCTATCTGTTTCTCAGGTAGGAAGTGGCCCAGGCTGGCCTGAACCAGCTCTACAGTGAAGTTTTACTGATGACCTTGCCCTTCAGCAAGCCACGATGAAGTTCACAAGGGAAACATAGAACCAACTGTGAAAAAACTCATCTAAACAGACTGCACACTAGAAGGTGCTAGGCAGAAAAAATACAGATAAAAAACAAATGGACAGCAGATTGGTCAGGAAGGAGTAAAATTTCTAGTGAGAGAATGTTACAGGTTATCTAGAGCAATTCTTGTCCTGAGACTAAGCTATGTGGCCTGTTTTCTCTTATTGGATTGTTGTCTGATTTGCTGTGCTATCAATTCACCCACATGTTAATATCAATAGGAAAAATTCAATTTAAGATTGTTTTCTGCTTTTACATAGTAGAATTTTAGGATATTGGATTTGAAATATACTACCGAAAATACAAAAACAACACACAAACAACAACAACAACAACAAAAAACAGATTATCTATCTTGTGCCAGTGAATTGAAGTGACTTCTAAGCCTGAAATCATTTTGTTCATATATGGAAACTGCAAGACAAAATCCCCCACAGGGGAACCACACTACATTGATAGGTTTTATCCTACTCGGCTTTTCTGACATTCCTGACCTTGGAGGATTTCTGTTTGGGGTGTTTTTGATAATTTATGTGATTATTCTAATGGGAAATAGCCTCATTATTATAATAATCAATGTTGATCCTTCCCTTCAGAACCCTATGTATTATTTCCTTGGGAACTTTTCTTCCTTGGAAATATGTTACGTGTCAGTCATTGTCCCCAGAATGTTAACAGATCTTTGTACACAAAACAGAAATATTTCCTTTCTGGCTTGTGCTACTCAGATGTATTTCTTTCTGGTCTTGGGAGCCACGGAGTGCTTTATTCTGACTGTAATGGCTTATGACAGGTATGTTGCCATTTGCAACCCATTACTCTACCCTCTCATCATGAACAACAGGATTTGCATCCAGTTGGCAGCTGGCTGTTGGGTAACTGGAATTCCAGTCCACATAGGGTTCACCTACCAGATTTTCTCTCTACCTTTCTGTGGATCTCACCAGCTGAATCACTTTTTCTGTGATGTACCTCCAGTACTCCAGCTTGCCTGCGGGGATACTTTTATGGCAGAGATGTTGATTTATGTGGTTGCTGTTTTAGTTGTCACTATTCCTTTTATGTTGATTTTTAGGTCTTATGTGAAAATAATCTCCACCATCCTGAAGCTGGCGTCAGCAACAGGGCGAGCCAGGGCATTCTCCACCTGCTCTTCCCATCTCATGGTTGTGGTTTTATTCTTTGGATCAGGCATCATTTCATATTTGAGACCAAAGACCAGTCATTCAACAGGGATGGACAAATTTCTTTCTCCCTTTTACACCATTGTGACGCCATTGTTTAACCCCATGATATATTGTCTGAGAAACAAAGATGTCTTGGTAGCATTGAGAAAATTCTTGTCAAAATGGATTGTTCTATGACTTGACAACGTAACTTCCTAAAATTTGTTTCTTACTTATCATAGTATCCAGACATTAACTTTGATTCTTCACCAATACCACTAGGAGTCTTAATTATTCTGGATGAGTTATATCATATTATATCTCACATGAAATAACCTCTGCTGTTATTTTTAAGTAACAAATTAACTCCAAACTCAATCCAAGGTATTACAATATCTGAAATAACACACTGGAATCATTGAAGTTTGTTGTGTTGTTATTGTTGTTTTTAAAGATTCCAGAATATTACCTACATTTTCTTTTCACAACAAGGTGATTCATCTTTGTATTACCAGAGCTCAACATATTGTCTGAAAATTAACAAGTGTCTAATCAACTTTCCTAAATTGAAAGAATGACTAGTAGCAAAGGTGTAACTATTGATGTTTTATCTGCTCATGATTAGTAACTCTTATAATCAGGCAAGCTCATGAAAAGCAAGAAAAGATGGGAATCCAAGAACAGTAAGTCAATGAATTAAAGAAAATTGACATTCTACCTGTTTTTAATGGTGATTCTTCAGCTAACTCCCCAAAGATAAATTCACATGTGAAAAAAGTGGTCACACATAGTTCCAGAATTCAGTTTTTGTCTGGAACACTAATTAGTTCTCATTACTTTATTAGATCGATAAGAAGACATGATTGTTGTTTTGTTGTATAGATTTTAAGTGCATAGAAAAAAGAATACAAGTTGTGGATGAAGGAAAATAAAGGTATTTGAGTAAATGAAACAAATATTTCCATATAAAAAATTTAAAATGGTATCACTGAGGTATGTGAGAATCACTTTTCTTATGTCCAGCTCTCTTTCCTTTCTTCTTTTTTTAAAAGAAACTCTATGGGACCTAATAATAAAGAATAACTGTGTAAGGAGGTAAAACACGTTCAAATGCTAACGCAGCAAAATTAGATAAAATCCATATTAGTCATCTCTGTACACCCTACATTTCTTTTGCTCCATATGATCCTGAATTCTGTAAAACTTCTGGTACAAAGCTTTCCAAGATTAATGGGGCCTCACTATGTTTTCCATGATGTTCCTTTCAAAACACTGAATACCTTCACTCCCCCCCACCTTCTCCATCTCTCCTTAACACATCCATCATCAGAGTTTGTTAGAAGGTAATGAGAAAGTGCATATAACACGATTTCTGTACAATTCTTTCCTGACATTAAAACCTCAACTTAGAGAGAATATGTGAAACAATTTAAGAAACAATTATCAAGGTCTTAATAGTATACAATTATAAGGAAATATGTTTTTGAAATGTTATCTCTGTAAAAGAGACTACTAAACATCATAAGTAAATAAATCTTAGAGATGTTCTTAAATAAAGTGTGAAAGAGCCATAAATAATAATAGGGGGTTCCTTTTTAATATTTTTAGCTACGTTCTCCCCAATAAGATCAGACTATCATGTATGGAATACTAAAACTGAAAGATCTCTGAAGGAGAAGAAGACAAGGCAGTATTGGTATATACTGTGCTTGCATTCTAAGTTATGTGTTCAGTCAACATATGAACATCAAGATTCTATTTCCTTTGAAAATGTACAACCTTAGAATTTTCTATCAGACATTACATATGGAAATCCAATTGGACTAAGATGAAAGGAATACAAATAGTATTATAAAAGTGCCATGGAAGTGATGAAGCCCTTGTGTGGTCCAAGGGATTGTCCTCATCATGCCAATGCAATGGAGAAAGATGGACTACTTCACATCAGCCTGACTTCTTGGATAAGAAGCACAGGTTTGGCACAGGTAGGACCCACATGAAGATGAACACGTGAGCTGCAAAACACTACATAGTTTTTATAGACATAAAATGTTAACTTATCAGCAGCTATACCTCTGCTGACTCCAAAGGAATATGGGAAGAAGGACTAATAATTTACCATATTGGAATTAATAAAGCCTTTCTAAATGTTCCCAGCAGAATGAGTCAAGGCGGGTCAAGAAGTTATACTTATTTACCTTTCAAATACCTCTCATGAAGTCAAAAGTTGAGACGGGTTTATAGAGTACATAAAATTGTGCATAATTAACTTAGACTGTTTGGGTTAAAATGTATAAGATAAAATGCATAACCATTGTAAAACCAATAGATAAAGTAAAAAAGAACTTTAAAAAATCTAAATAATCTAAGAATATAACAAAGAGAAAATACAGAATCAACAAGGAGTGGAGACAAATTAATAAACATAGTTTTCTTTAAAAAAAAAGGATATGAACAACAAAAATACAAGTGCTGGTGAGAATGTGGAGAAAAGGGAACCCTCAAGCACTGATGGTGGGAGTACAGACTGGTATAGCTACTGTGGAAAACAGTATGGAATTTCTTCAGGAAACTAAAAATGGAAGTGCCTTTTGACCTGGAAATTCCCCTGCTGGGATTATACCCTAAGAATCCTGAAACACTAATTAAAAGAACTGATGAACCCCAATGTTCATAGCAGCACAATTTACAATAGACAAGTGTTGGAAGCAACCTAAGTGCACATCCATAAATGAGCAGATCGAAAAAGTGTGGTACATTTATTTACACAATGGAATACCACACAGCAGAAAGAAAGAATGAGCTCCTACCCTTAGTGACACCATGGTTGGACCTAGAGAGCATTATGCTAAGTGAAATAAACTGTGATGAAAGACAAATACCATTTGATCTCACCTCTAAGTGGAACCTAATTGACAAAACAAACGAGCAAGCAAAATATAACCAGAGACATTGAAATAAAGAACAAACTGACAGTAACCAGAGGGGGAAAGGGAGGGAATAACAGGGGAAAAATAAGAAGGGTCATCAAGGAACATTATAAAGGACCCATGGACAAAAACCAAAAGGTGGTAGGATCGAGAGTGGGAAATGGAAGTGGGTAGGTTAGGGGGGAGTGGTGGGGGGAAAATGGAGAAAACTGTATTGAACTACAATAAAAAAAAAAAGGAAGAGAAACATGAGACTACTTCCAAACACATCCATGCTAGTTAACTAAACCCTACAATTGAAAAGCAAAGAATACTTTATAAAGCCAGAGTCAAATATGTGCTATCCACATGAAACACACTTTAAAGCTAGAATATATTAATTAAAAATAGATGAATAGGAAAACTTTACCATGCAAACAGTAAGCATAAAAAAACTTGAGTAGCTATTGTATCACAGAGATAAACAGGTATATTACATTGACATGAAAACTTTCACTTATTGGGAAGATACAAATATCATAAATTTGTACATGCCTAAAAACAGAATCTCAAAATACAGGGACTAACACTAAAAATAAATATTTGACAATTCTATAATCACAGCAGGAAATCTTCACATTTATGTTTCATTCACCTATGGAAAACTAAAAAATCGGTAAGGGAATAAGCTATTTCAACAATATCACACACAAGATGTGTCTTATGCACACTTTCAAGAGCACTTGGTGAGTTTATAAAGATAGTCCGTGTGCTGATTTACAGAGCAGTGCTTGTAAGTTTCAAAGGTTTGGAATATTTGCTCTGAATACACTAGAATTAATGAGGAAGAAATGAAAAAAATATATTTCTCTTAAAACCTCAAATACTTATTAACTAATTGACATATTTCTCAACAAACAAGCAATAAGAAACGTCAAATGAAGTAAGGGAAAATAAGTCAAAATTGCAAAGAAAAAAATGGTAGTTTTGGTAGAGTTATCACCGTTTACCTGGAATATCTTAGGGTATCTACAAAACAACTCCTGAAATAATTCCATGACTTGAGCAAGGATATGACTTGAAATGTTAACATCATTTCCACTGTTCATATGTTACTAGCAATCAACTGGAATGCAAAGTTATAAAAATCAATTTGAATACTTAATAACTAAAATATGGAATATAAGGAAAAGTATTTTGGATAATATGATTGTTTTGTATCTTGACTGTAGCAATGGTTTCACACATGTATATATGTGAGGTCTATCAGGAAAAAGTCCAGCTATTGTAAATATAAGGAGAATCATCATGTAACCTGGCAGCTAAATTGCAGACTGGAATGCCCATGAGTAAACATTGAGGAATTCATTGCAATGGTCAGTGTGGGTGGTAGATGCCATTGAGTGGGTGTGTATTGTGTGGTCATCACATTCACAATGACTGAGCAAGTAGAGCAATGAATCTGCATCAAATTCTGCATTCAGCTTGAACATTCCTCCTTGGAAATTATTTGATGATTCAGAAGCTGCAGCTATGAGCAACTGGTGATTGGCAGCTTCATCACAACAATGTATCTGCTGATGCATCACATCTTGTACACAGTTTTGGGCAAAATATCAAATCACGGAGAAGACTTAGCCCCGCAACAACCCAGATTTGGTGCCCTGTGAGGCTGCCTTCCCAAAACTAAAATCACCTTTGAAAGGGAAGAGATATCAAGCCATCAATGATATTCAGGAAAATACAACAGGACAGCTGACACAGATAGGGAGAAGTGTGGGAAGATCCAAGGTGCCTACTTTGAAGGGGACTGAGGCATCATTGTTCTATCCAATGTTTCTTGTATGTTGTATATTCTTCAATACATGCCACTATTTTTCATATTACATGGCTGGATACTTAATGGAAAGTCCTCATATATGTCAAAATGTATATTATTTTAATTCTCATTGACTGCATTTTAAAGATTGAGCTTTAATTTTTGTAAATCATGCTTCAATAATGTTGCTAAGTTTGGTATGGAACTAATATTGACATTTCATTAGACACAAATATATCTAAAAATCAACTGAAATACATAGATATGTACTACACATAATGATTCTGTTCAATAAACATGATATTAAACCTTAAATCTAAAGGTATGTGTGTTACAGCATGCTATAACACATTGTTAGTGACCAAAAGAGAGGACCGTGCCAGAGTCTGGCTGGATGCTCTCCAAATGTATTTCTGTTTCTTTGATCTTCAGTGAACAACATTTCCTAACATTCTCGTATGTACGTCAAATCACGTGATTAGTTTCTATAATAGCATTTGGGTAGAGGTAATGTGTTGAAGGTCTTAAGAGTAGGATTGTTTCCTTATTTCCTGTCTGTCTTTAATGCTCAGCTCTCTGAATGCTAAAAGTCTGATATGGGACTGGGAAGAAGAATTACCCAGAGAACAGTGGGATTCTTATCTGAAAGAAATCAGTGTCTTAATTACTGCCACAAAGTTGGACTGTAAGAGGTGTGTTTATTTTGTTGAACCACTGATATAGCTGAGGATCTATTTATTTTTATATATTTTTTCAGATAATGGTGATATTTAATTGAATAAGGAAATCTCTAATTCTTTGTCTTGATAATAGAATAGAGATTAGATCAACCTACTCTGATGGGGGATGGACATTCATTTTGTCCCAGCTTGTAAGTAATTGTCAACTTATTTGAGGCCAATAATGAATACAGTTCTCATTTGTAAATAAAATGGAGGAAGTCTAACACTGAAACAGTCATAGTAAAGAGTACACAGGACCAATGTATGAGGGGCATGCTGTAGTAAACAGGAACAGGCTTAACACATAAAAAAGAAATGTAGCTCTAGAAACACACTGCCCAACAGTCAAAGAACCCCAGAATGGAAACAAATTAATTATAAGTAGAAGTTGATGATGAAATTTTAAGTGAGGTAAAGATTTATATCCATACATGCCGAGAAATAGCTGAAATCAGAAAAGAATTTTGACAGAAAAGGTTTTCTTTTCTGTCTTAAATAGTCTTGCTTAAAATGCGGGCATTTTATTGCACTTCACCTTTTATGCTTCCCATTAATTGATTTTTAAAATTCTTCTTTATATTTTGTTTTTCCATTTAATGTATTGGAATGACATTGGTCAAAGATTATAATTGTTTCTAGTGTATAATTCTATGATTCATCATGGGTATACTGCACACTATGTGGCCACCTCCCAAAGTCAAATCTTCCATTACCACACATTTGACCCCCTTTAACCTTCACTACTCCTCCACCCCCTTCCCTCTGGTAACCATCATACTGTTGTCCATGTCCATGAGTGGCTCACGTTTTGAATCAGCTAAATGTCTTCCCTGTTGCCTGAGTAGATTTTATAACAAGAATAAAACCATCTAGAATTATGTCAGCACATATATCCCACTCTAAGTTTTATAAAAATTAATCTAAGGACAGAGCATTATACTTAGGAAAAGGGACCTTGCCACCCCAGTTGATGTATTGAAGACAAAGTTTGCCAACCCCCAAACAAAACCTGTGATATATTTTTCTCAAGGTCTGGAGTCTCTAGATCTGTATGAACTATGGGAATAAAAGGAAGGAAGGCAAATCTATGGCTTTTTTTAAGGGTCTGAAATATAACACACAGAAAGATTTTTTAACTTTACCTTGAAGGAAATACTAGACAATTAAGTGAAAAATCTTCACCCAGGGCCTATCCCATTTTGGGGTGCTTTACGCCAAGCAGGGGCTGAAGAGAAGGACAGGTGATCTATAGAGAAAACAGTTTCAAATCATAATCCCAGATGATTTGCAAGTAGAAGCAGCCATGTGGAAATTAAATTCATACATGAGAGAAGTCCCCAGGGTGAGCATGGCTGGCTACTTCCTATTTAAGAGCAGCTGACACTGAAGCAACAACAATATTGTAGCATTAGAATGACTTCCTGATACAAGAGAACTTAACAAGTTTATGGGTTAAAAAACATCTGCATTCACATAGACAGCTTCATGCAAATCCAGAAAGATAAGTTGTAATTGTGTTGTTAGCCTATTTTGTTTAAAAAAGTTCTAAATTTGAGGATCAAAATGCAAAAGAATAAAACAGAGAAACACGAAGTTCTGAACTCTTTATCTAACATGAATAACTACTTAAGATAAATTGTGCAGTCCTCAACTTTCTTAATTGTCAAGTAAAATAAAATTAGCTATGGGTGAAATAAAAATAAAGATATTTATAATAAAATTATGCACTTAAGTTAATTTTTCAAACTAGTAGTGACAAAAGTAGAGAAATGTGAGAGAATATTTGTCTTCTTAGTTTTATTTCAAAGTATTATTAAGGCAAAAAACCAGTGATGGGGTTAGAAGGTAAGATAGTTGAAGTGGTTTTGATGAGATCAGAGAGCATATTTGTTTTGGAAAGTTTCAGACAACTATTGCTAAACTATAATAGAAATGTCAGTCCATGCTGAGTGTCTAAGACTAATGACTTTAATATGAATGGAAGAAAGATTGAGTTTGTGAATGTTGATGTGTGTATGAGTGTGTGTGTATGTTTACGTGTTTAGTTTCATTTGTATGTTCCAAACATTTACATGCACAGTGGACAAAATAATAAGGTTACTCAAAGTTAGGTTTATTAGCTGAAATTATGAAGGGAAAATTAAGTAAGAGAATTGAATTTGGTTACGAGAGAATTGTATGAAAATAGATTGTAGAATCCTACATAAATAAGGAAGTAAATATAATAAAACATTGTGAATGAAGGAGCCATACTTCTTTATTGAGTTAAAGGTATATTAATATTCATTACACTGCATACAGTATATAGAGTTGTCAATGTTGAAAGTAATTTAACAAGATGATAGAATTATATTTAGCATAAGTGACAGGAGTGATACCTAATATAGAACATTAATATTGCATATATTTATTACCAAACTTAAAAAGAGTCACTTAAAATAACAGATTCTTACTGAAATATAAATGAAAGGACTTCAAACTCATTTTGAATAAGAATTA
Source organism: Carollia perspicillata (assembly GCA_004027735.1). NCBI lineage: Eukaryota > Metazoa > Chordata > Mammalia > Chiroptera > Phyllostomidae > Carollia > Carollia perspicillata. The sequence continues at coordinate 4,174 of PVKM010035522.1, read as the reverse complement.
AACAAAACTTTCAGAGAATAGCTTTGAATTGAAAGAGATTGGAATGTTAATAAATATAGAAAAATAAAATGATGAACCCAGACAAAAAATATAGAAAAAAACCTGTGTCTTATTCCGCTCTTAAGAAGGCTGCAATAGATATTATTCTTGCACAATAAGCTCTAAATAAAAATGCACACTTTCTCAGATATCATTACATCCAAGTATAAAAGATATATTAGAATTTTATTTCTTGGACTGATTTTAAATGCACATCAGCTCATTTCTGAAGTGTCAAATCATATTTCCTAGAAACAGAGCAAGGTAATAATAAAAATAATTTTAGAGCTTATACAAACACTTTCATGCATTTAACCCAGTTTACAGGAGAGGAGAATGTGGTTCAAGAACATTAATGAAATGACCATCTTGAATTTACCATATTTGCAGATGAAGAACAAATTAAAAACAGAAATATCGAATGTCACTGCAGTGAAGGAATTTGTTCTCTTGGGATTTTCTGATATTCCCAGTATCCAGTGGATTCTATTTGGGATATTCTTAGTCATCTATCTGACCATCCTCATGTGCAATAGCATCATTATACTGATAACAAAAATGGACCCTGCTCTCCAGACCCCCATGTATTTTTTTCTCAGCAATTTCTCCTTTCTAGAAATCTGTTACGTAACAGTCACTATCCCAAGAATGCTCGTGGACATTTTGAGCCAGAAAGGAAACATTTCTTTGTTTGCTCATGCAACACAAATATGTTTCTTCCTTATGTTCGGAGGCTCAGAGTGTCTCCTGTTGACAGTGATGGCTTATGACCGCTACGTGGCCATTTGCAACCCTCTGCATTACACTGTAGTGATGAACCAGAAGGTCTCTGTCCAGATGGTGACTGCCTCCTGGGTCAGTGGAATTCCCATCATAGTCGGGCAAACATGGATGATTTTTTCTCTGTCCTTTTGTGGATCTAACACAATTAATCATTTCTTCTGTGACCTCCCCTCAGTACTCAGGCTAGCTTGTGGGGACACATTTGTGAATGAAATAACAGCCTATGTAGTTGCAACGATATTTCTCACAGTTCCATTTGTGTTGATTGTTGCCTCCTATGGCAAAATTATTTCCAGCATTCTGAAATGGCCATTAGCCAAAGGCAAGTCTAAAGCTTTCTCCACCTGTTCCTCTCATCTGATAGTTGTCATCTTATTCTATGACACAGCTACTATCACTTATTTACTACCCAAACCAAATCAATCTGAAGGAACTGGAAAACTGATCTCTCTTTTCTACACCGTTTTGATCCCGACATTGAATCCCATCTTATACACTCTGAGGAACAAAGACATTGGGGTGGCATTGAAAAAACTACTAAAGTCATTACGGTGATTCAGACACTTGAATTTATGAAAGATTTAGCTTATCTGTTGGCCATGTAGATACAACAGGAAAAATATAGTTTTTTTCTGATGTTTTAAATGATGATTATGAATATCATCATAGGAACCTCACATTGTGTTAAGGGTCTTTAGTTTCATAAGGATAAGGAAAGGGCTTCTCTGTAATCAGAGCACAGATTATCTCAATTGTAACCATGTAATCAGAAGAATTCAACTTTCCTGTCATTATGAACCAGTGAGTAAAGGAAATTGCCCAAGCAATTCAAAGTGCACTGAGTGTGTTATATAATCAGGAATTAGAATTATGTTCTCTGATGTATTTTCTTTAATCTTCCCATTCCTTCAGATGTGTTGACTGACCTGCTCTGCCCTGTGATTGGATTTGGCCAATGAGAAAAACCAGCAGCAGCCAAGTTGGTGGAAGCGGGGGAATCTTAGTGTTTGCTATGCATTTTCCCTCTTTTCTATCTCTTGTTGCTGTCCATGGACCTTTACGACTACAAATCCTGAGGGTGTCCCCTCCTCTATTATCTCCGCACTGTGTTCTATTGTTACATCATCCCCTCCCCTCCTAGCTGCAGGTTTTTCTTTAGTAATATCTATTCAGTATTAGACATATCTGAAATTTGTACTCTAAACTATCTGTATCAATGTTTATCTGGTTGAACATAGGTCCCTTTAAATACATGCTCATCTAGAACCTACAAATGTGTCCTTTGCAGATTTAACAGAATAAAATCATCCTAAATTAAGGTGGGCACTAAATCCTATGACCAGTGTCCTAATGAGGTAGTAGGCAAAGGAAGTTTAGAAAACGGATAGAGGAACACAGAGAAGAATATCACGTGGAGATAGAAGCAGAGATTGGAGTGATGCAGCCAAGAATCATGCAACCAAGAAGGTCAAGAGCCACCAAAAGCTGCAAAAAGCAAGAACGATTCTCCCTTACAGCCTTTAGAAAGAGTGAGTCCATGCCAATGCTGTGATTTTGGACTCTGGGTTCTAGAACTGTGCCTAAGATCTACTCCTAGTGACTTTCACAATGCAATATGGTAGTGTTAACTAAAGTCACCATGGTGACAACATCTGTATGAATTACTTATTTAACAACTGGAAGCTGGTCCCTTTTGCCATCATTAAGTTTGCCTACCCACCATTCTGTTCTCTGTATTAGAAAAAAATATTGGCTATTTCACAGTGACAGGATTTTAAATGATTTATGATTTCAATTATTTTTATGTATAGCTTAGATTGATTAGGGAGAATGTAATATGTAAATTAAAAGAAGTAGCTTTTTATCCAGTAAATATAGAACTACATAGCAAAGAATATTTTTCCATTTCACCCCCTCTCACTCCTATTAATTGTCTTAAGAATATTCAGCATTTGGTAGAGAAATTTCAATATCAACCTAATTATCTTTGATTTTTGATAGAAAGAACAGATTTTTGGAGGAAGTAAAAGAATGTATAATATTCTGTCCTTTTGTAACACTGGTTAATAAAATTATATAGGTTTCAAGCATGGGAGTCTATGGTACATCATCTGCACACTGCATTGAGTGTTCCCCACCCAAGGTCAAGTCATCTTCTGCCACCATATATTTGACCCCCTTTACCCTTTCTTGCCCCCTTCCCTCTTCCCTCTGGGAACCACCATACTGTTGTCTAGCTATGAGATTTGTTTTTCTTGTTTATTTGTTACTTTTAGTTTTATTTCCCACAATGAGTGAAATCATATGGCTCCTAACTTTTTCCATCTGAGTTCTTTGGCTTAGCATAACATTGTCAAGGTGCATCCACGTTATCTCAGATGGCACTGTTTTGCCTTTTCTTATGACTTTTTGTATTCCATTGTGTATATGTACCTTACCTTTTAAAAAAACAACTAAAAGGCCTTTATGATAGACATTTACATGCATGAATATAAGATTATTAAAAATGAACACATTAAAAATAAATGACTGTATGTGAATATTAAATGATGATAAATAAAACAATCCTGAAATCAAAAAAAAGAGAGAAAAATGACAGTAGGTATTAAATCAGGAAAGAGGCTCCATATTTGAGAAATGGGAAAGATAATTAACAATATAAAATTATATAAAGAATGATATTTATGAGTTTCTGGTCTTGGATAAATCAAAATGAACAGAGTTTATATTAGTGGTAAATTGCATCAATTGGGCCTATGTCTCTTTTTGAGTACCAAAAATATGTATAAAATGCTTTTTATATATTGCTGACAATAATAATTCATACAAATGCAAAAATGACAAAGTAAAAAATGCAAAAACTTTAATATGCATGACACTAAAAATTTTGAGAATTAAAGCACTAAATAAGGCCTATGTGAAATAACTAAAATAATTTAAATCCATTCAAACTTAATCACAGTGAAGCCAATGCATTGAAATTTTTGAGATTTCACCATATTAATCCAATTAGCAAAATATTTTCCATGAATATGTAAAATAATTGATCAAATGAATATTTCCTATCCATGAAATGCTCTTATCAAATGTGCATAAGCATCATGCAGAGGTAACTTGGGGTCAAGTGAAACCCCTGGGCCACTCTGCACATGAATTTTCTCCAATGCAGACAGGCACCCATGGGAGATCTGAAAGACACTCAGCAGCTTGACCTTCCCAGGATTTTTTTCTTTTTGCCCCCTGTATGCGCTACTGCAGGCTTACTTGGAATTGAGAGACATGTATAAAGAATCCAGGCTTCTGGAGAGTTCAGAGGACAAGAGGTGTTGAGGTGAGGCTGTGGTTTCTATCA
>PVKM010035521.1:0-15133 GCA_004027735.1 Carollia perspicillata | reverse complement strand
TCTCCTGTGAGGCTGGGAGTTTCTCCTGCCACCTTAATCAGCAAAGGTGTTTTCAATCAGAGGTTTGAGGCTTTATTTCCCCACGCTGGGGTCCTGGTTTGCGTGGTCTGTCTTACTCCCCAGGTGTTCCTCCTGGTTTATCCGCATGAGAATGTGGGACCACCTGCTCCACCAGCCACCACCTTGCTGCTCCACCAGCCACCACCTTGCCCACCCCAGTCCTTCACCACCACTTTGCTGAGTGTCCTCTCCACCCAGCTGCCCATCTCTGCCCCTCCTACTGGTCTGGATGGATGTGTCTTCTTTAACTCCTTGGTTGTCAGACTTCCATACAGTTTGATTTTCTGTCAGTTCTGGTTGTTTTTTGTTTTTAAATTGTTGTGGTCCTTTTGGTTGTAAGAGGAGGCATGGTGTGTCTACCTACACCTCCATCTTGGCTGGAAGTGGGGCCTATTTGTCTCCCCATTTTGTCTGCCTTTTTGGTTTGTCTCTGTGTATTGGGTATATCTGCTATGACTCCCAAACTTGTTATGAGGGTTTTCTGATGTAAGTACCCTATGGATATCAGTGATTCAGTCTTCTAGGTCACCCTACCTAGGTGCTCCAAAAATTATTCTTGGGTGAGTTATGCGCCTTCCCCTGTTGTAGTTGAGTCTTAAATGCTGTTGTTCCATTCATGGGTAGAGTTAACCCTCAGTATGACTGACTGTATGAATAAACCTTATTCACCATGTATGAGTCACCTGGTTAAGGGGCTGCTCCTTGAGGGAGTTATTCTCAGCTGGGTATGGTGTCTGCTGGAGTCTCCCTTTGGCTGTGTCATTTATGTTGCTAGTTGGTTTGAGTTCTGGTATGGTTCAAAGCCTGCCACTGGTTGTGTTGGTTTTGGGACCTCTTGGCCTGGGATCCAGTGCAGGTCAACTTCAGATGTTGTGTGTAACTCTCCTTGGGCTACCTGTCTGGAGCTATCATGCTATTCTGTTTATGGCTGTGTCTGCTGGGCCTTGGTGTGTGTGGAGGGACCAGGCTGTGTACCAGGATTGCCTTCCTGAAGCTCTGAGCTTGTGGCAGATCAATAAAAGTCCAAAATTTGCATCCACCTGCTGGCTACTCCACCCCACGCCATGCTGAGGTTGCCAGGACTTCCTCCAGAGTCTTGTGAAGAAAGGCTGTAGGGTGGGTCCAAGCTGGCCATGCCCCTCTGATCCTTCCACATGGCTCAAGCTTGGTAAGGTAGGGTAACCAGGATAGTAGGATGGGACTAGTGGGTCTGCTACTTGGGGGCAGCGTGGTCAGACACTCAATGGGGAGAATGTGGCCCCTACTCCAAAGCCATACCACTCAGTCTCTGCTACGGTCTCCAACTCTAGCTCCCCCAGAAGGAGCACACCACAGGTTTAAGTAGGGTGTTGCCACCTGTCTTTGCTGTAGGAGCAAGCATGGCAGGATGGGGCCATTGCGAAGTAGGCAAAGAGATTAAGAAAGCCTTCCATTTTTGGTGCTACCACCTGGGCCACAGGAAAGGGAAAGCTGCACTCTTCCCCTTAGCTCTGTAGTGACGCCTGGTTGAGCCCCAGATTGGAGCCTCTGAGGGAGATGCACTCCAAATGTCCCAGCTCTGAATGGAGCCGTCTTTCTCCCATGGAACTGAGCCCAACAGCATGGGGCCGGCTGGCCTTATAAAAACAGGTCAAGGCAGTCTTCTGGTGGGGGTGATGCTGGTCTGTGGGAGGAAAGCTGCCTGCATGCCTGGCCCTAGCTCCATAGTTGCACTGCCAGAGATCCCGATGGAAGGTTCCAAAGGGTTCACACCATAGGTTCCAGCCCTGAGCTGTGCCCCATTCACCTGTGGAACTGAGCTCAGCAAGACTAGGCCAGGGAAATTTGGGAATGCAGATCAAGCCAGCCCTCCTTTGGGAGTGGTGCAGGCCCACTGGAGGGGAACAAGCTGCACACCTCCCATTAGCTCTGCAGCTTCACCACCAGAGACCTTGACAAGGGAGTCTTTCACTGTGGGTGGTGCCTGCCAAATTCGCAAGAGCGGGGAAAATTATCCCAGTTCCAAAGACACAGTTCAATGACTATCTCAGAGTTTGCCTATAGTTTCTCTGGAAAAAGAGTGCATCCCAGGTCTATTTTGGGTGCAGCCAACAGTCCTTTCTGCTGGATTCAGGCATGGCAAGGTGGTATAGCCAGTATTTGGGGGACTGGTTTAGTGCACTCTCCCAGCTGGTGCTATAAGAATAGGAGTACTGCCTTGACCCATGTAGCTCAGTTGATTGGGCACCATCCCACGAGGCAAAAGGTCACTGGTTTGATTTCCAGTCAGGGCACATGTCTAGGTTGCAAGTTCAATCTCTGTGGTTGGGGTGCATATGAGAGGCAATCAATCAATGTTTCTCTCTCATGATTTCTCTCCCCCTCTTTCTTCCTCCCTTACTGTCTCTCTATAAACAAACAAACAAACAAACTGAAAAAGAAATACATTTACTTAAAAAAAAAGAAAGAATAGGAGTGCCCAACCCTGGGAGATGGTGCCTGAGGGTGGTGTGGGATGCTCACACAGGACCAGGACCTCAGAAGCTGACACTTCAGATCTCTCTCTGGAGCCTCCCATCCAGATTTTCTTTGTGGCTTCTGTATGCCCTGAGTGACCTTCCCTCTACCAGAGCACCAGGTGAATACCCAAGAGTGAGTGCTTGTGTGTTGGCCCTTTAGGAGAGCACCTGGGATCTAGCAGATCACTCCTCTTTCCAGCAGACAGAGTCCCCACTGGTTTTTGCTGCCAGATGCTGTGCAGAATCCTCTTCCCTGCCCTGGTGCTCTGGTTTGAGGGTCCTGGTTTGAGCGTGGGGTGAAGACCCCATGCTCCTTGGGTCTTCTGAAGCCAAGGTATCCCTCTGGCTTCTCAGCCACTGAACCTGAGTGCTGGGGCCAGCCTTCTTGCATCTCCGCCCTTCTTACCAGTCTGTGTAGCTTCTTCTATAAATTCTTGGTTACAATACTCCTGTCCAGCTGTCCTTCAGTTGGTCAAACAGGTTGGTTGCTCTATAGTTCAGCAGTAAATCCAGTTTGGTACCAGAGTTATGTGCAGCTTCCACCTACTCTGCAGCCATCTTGGATCACCCCATACATGGTTTCAAACCTAGTGTTTTTTCATTCTATCATAGTAATGCTAGGTTGATGAGGGCAGAAAAAATTCTAAGAGAGAAAATCTGAGCCCTACAGTAAAGGTAGAATTAGCAGGACTTTGACTGCATTGCTTAATAGTCACTATCACATTCTGGCAAGAGAGGTGACCAAAAATCAAACTGAGAATTTATTAATACATTCCCCTTTCTTATTCTTATAGGACATTAATATGCAGCTGGCTGATATAATGCAAACTGTACGGCAGAAAATAAGACCCTACATTGTTGATGAGAATGTGTACCTTAGAAAGAAAATCTCCCTTACAGAACATAAGAAATGGAGAGTAAATTTCCTGGGGAAAATAGCTGCTTATGCTAATTCTGCTGAAATTAAAGAAAAGACACTTGTCCACATCCTGGCCTGGTTGAAAGAATGGAGTAAGTTTTCAAAAGTCAATGAAAAAGCTACAGAACAGAATCTATAAGTAAATTTTGAAGGATTAGAAGAAGGCTAGAAAAGAAATGACTAAGGAGTTATTCAGAGAACAGCTGTCCTCTGTTTCATAAGAATAAAACAATACGAATATAGGACTTGCTCACTTAGTGCCTGCTATTCTGGCCTCCTTGTTTCGCTTCAGGCATGTCAGCATGCTCTTGCCCTTTGCCGTATGTTTACTATTACCTTGCCTGGAACATTCTCCACCAGCAGCCACATGGTTCATTCTCTGCTTATATCTTACTTTAAAATGAGGTGTTCTCTTTCCTCTGAACCAGTGGCTGGTGGTGTGTCGTTTGAAGGAAAACCACAAAATTAATGAAAAACCTAGAGAACAGACAAAATCTGCCTGGCAGAGAGACATCATTTTGGATTAATAATGGGAAGTCAGTTCAGTTGGCAGGTAGTGGGGATGGGGAGGGGAGGGATCCAAATTAAAGAGTATTGGAAAATAAATTTCTACTTTCATTTTCAGATAATTACTTTTTTCTTATTCATAAATTATAATGAATTATACTTATAGTACCTTTATTTAAATCCAGTATCTATTTAGCAGCCTTTATCTATATTCATATGTATATCAAATATTAAATATAGTTATTGGTGGGCATTTGAACTTTTTCTTTAATAGAAAATAATGCTTCTATTAAACATCTTTGAAAGTGGAAAATAAAATAAGGTGTTTTCTGACCATCCCATTCCCTATCCTTTGTCCATTATGCTTCACTCTTCTTTATTTTTGTCTATATACCATTTTTTACCAACTGACATACTATATTTTTTACTTATTTACTTATTTTTTAAGATTTTATTTATTTATTTTTTAGAGAGACAGAAAGAGAGGCAGAAAAACACTGATGTATGGGAGATACATCAATCGGTTGCCTCTCACACGCCCTGGACCTGGCCCCCAACCCAGGAATGTACCCTGACTGGCAACTGAACTGGTGACCTTTTGGTCTGCAGGCCAGTGCTCAATCCACTAAGCCACACCAGCCAGGGCCTGACATACTATATAATTACTATTTTTATTTTATTTTTTGTCTGTCTCCTTTCACTACAATGTAAGAGGTATGAAGTCAAGGAATTTGTTTTATTTAATGTTTTATCCTCAAAATCTAGAACAATACATGATAGAGAAGATGTTGGTTGAATGAAAAAGTGAATAAACTAAGAATGCAAAAAAGAGTAATTTCATTTGATTGCAAGAAATCTCAAGAACAGGGGTTATAAAATAGTAGATTACTTACCAAAGGAGTTTATTGGGGTTCAGACCCCCAATATTAACTCACATGTTCACATTCTAGATACCTACTTCCCTGGAGTCTTGGAACTAAACCAAATAGACATCTTTTCACTTGATTCAGATTTTTATGTCCAAGACTTACTGTTTAACCTTCTATTCTAAGTCTGTTCCTTTTTCATTTCCTCACAGAGAAAAGTCTCAGAATAGCAGGAAGTGTGAGATGCTTATATTCCCCAATGCTACGACATTGAGTAGTTAGCCAATGTTATATGCCCACAGGGCTACAATTATTTATTTTTCTGCACAAAAGTAATTTTCTTACTTTCTTCGAGATGCCATTTTGTCCGAGATGACCGAATCTGACGTCGATGAACACCACTACTGGATAGCACAAATGGAGCTTTTACCAGAAACGTTCAAAGCTATTGAGAGCAATGTCAAGATACTGAGTCGAACTACTGCCCTTTTGCTTGAAGAAAAGAATCAACAAAAGAAAAAAATAAGTAAGGCTGCTTTAAGACACTGGAAATAGATTTTACTTTTCTAAAAGACAGTTTTATTGAGTTATAATTTATATACCATAAGACTCACACACTTAAAGTGTACAACTCATGACATTTAGTAAATCTAGATTCAATTTTAGAATATTTTCTTCATCCCAGAAAGATCCCTCATGCCTATTTGCAGTTAATATTCATTCCCACCCCCCAACTCCAGACAATCACTAATCTGTTTTCTGTTTCAAGTGATTTTGCCTTTTCTGGATACTTCATAAAATGGAATTATATTATATGTGGTCTTTTAGTCTGGTTTCTTTAATTTTACATAATGCTTTCGAGGTTCAGCCATGTTATAGGATGTACTGATCATTTCTTCCTTCCAATTGAATACTGGCATTTGCATATACCACTTTGCTTACCTACTTACCATTTCATGGACATTTGGACTGTTTCCAATTTTTAGCTCTTATGAATAATGCTGCTATGAACAACACGTATAAGTTTTTGTGTGGACATAGGTTTTTATTTGAGTAGATACCTAGGAGTAAAATTGCTGGGCCATTTACCTATTGCTGCTAAACCTATGTTTAATTTTTTAACAAATTGTTAACTGATTTCCCAACTGACAGCACCCTTTTACATTCCCATCAGGGATGTATTTGGGTTCCAGTTTTTCAACATCTTCAACAACACCTGTTAGCGTCTTTTTTATTATAGCATTTCTAATAGGTGTAAAATGGCACCTCATTGTGGTTTTAATTTGCATTTTTCTAATGACTAATGATGTTAAGCACCCTTTCATGTGCTGATTAGCCTTTCCCACATCTTCTCTGATGAAGTATCTATTCAAATATTTACTCATTTTTGTTATTGAATTTTAAGAGTTCTTTATCTATTCTGGATAAAGTGATTTGCAAATATTTTAATCCCAGACTGTGGCTTGTCTTTTCATTTTCTTTTAATTTTTAAAAAGATTTTATTTATTTATTTTTAGAGAGAGGGGAAGGAAGGGAAAAAGAGAGGAAGAGGAACATCGATGTTTGAGAGATACATGGATCGGTTGCCTCTTGCATGCCCCCAACTGGGGACCTGGCCTACAACCCAGGAATGTGCTCTGACTAGGAATCGAACCAGCGCCCTTTCAGTTCACAGGCTGGAACTCAATCCACTGAGCCACACTAGCTAGGGCTTTTTTCTTTTGTCTTTTCATTTTCTTAGTGGTGACTTTTAAACCACAAAGTGTTTAAGTTTTATAAAGCCCAATCAATTTATCGTTTTTTCTTTTATAAAAGTTTTATCATAGTCTTGGCCAAGTAGCTGAGTTGGTTAGAGTGTCATCCTGATATGCCAAAGTTGCAGGTTCAATCCTTGGTCAGGGCACATGTTAAGAATTAACCAATGAATGCATAGATGGGTAGAATAACAAACTGATACTTCACTCTCTCTCTCAAAAATCTTTAAGTTTTATCATTGTTTAGTGTTGTATTAAGTTGTATCAGTCAGGGTCCAACCAGAGAAACAGAACCAGTAGACTACCTATCTATCTATCTATCATTTACCTATCTCATTGCAACTGGGGAACATACTTTGTACTATTTCAATCCTTTTAAATTTATTGGAACTTGTTTTATAGCCTAGCATATAGTCGATTTTTAAAAATAGTTCTTGCCCTGGCTAGTATGGCTCAGTTAGAGGGAGCATCATCCCATAAACGGAAAGGATGTGGGTTCGGTTCCTGATCAGAGTACATGCCTGGGTTGCAGGTTCTGTCCCCAATCAGGGTGCATGCGAGAGGTAAGCAATTGATGTTTCTCTCTCTCCTTTCCTTCCCTTCTCTCTAAAATCAATAAGTATGTCCTTGGATGAGGATTTAAAAAGTGTTTCTTGTGTGCTTGAAAATATATACTCTGCTATTGTTGGGTGGAATATTCTACAGTTGGTTTATACCGTTCTTCTAGTCTTCTACAAACATCCTCACTGGTTTTTAGTCTAGTTATTCTATACGTTATTGAGTGGGATACTAAACTCTCCAACTACTATTGTTGAGTTATTTCTGTAATTCTGTCAGTTTTTGCCTCCTGTATTTTAAGTCTCTGTTGTTAGGTGCATATATGTTTATAATTGTGATAGCTTCCTGATGAACTCATGTATCAGGAAGTTCAAACTTGCAACCTTAGTATATTGGGATGACACTCAAACTAACTCAGCTACTCATCCAGGGCCAAGGCGGTTTTAGATTTAGAGAAAAATTGAGAAAATAACACAGAGTTCTATAAATATCCCCATAGTTTTTACTGTTATTAATAGATTGATGTTATAATTAACATGTTATAATTAACAAATCAATATTACACATTATTCACTAAAGTCATACTTTATTTATAATTCCTTATTTTTACCTAATGTCCTTTTCCTGTGTCAGGATCCCACATAAGGTGCATGACTACATTTAGTTGTTATGACTCTTTTGGCTTTTTTGGATGTAACAGTTTTTCACATTTTTCTTTGTGTTTTATGTCCCTGACAGTTGTTTTTTTTTTCAAATCCTCACTTGAGGACATGCTTATTGATTTCAGAGAGAGGGTAAGGGAGGGAGAGAGAGAGAGAAAAACTCAATGCAAGACAGAAAAACATCAATCAGTTGTCTTTCATACACCCCCCTAATGGGGACCAAACCTGCAACCTTAAGCATGTGCCCTGACCAGGAATTGAACCCATGACCTCTTGTTTTACTGGATGATGCTCCAACCAACTCAGCCACATCGGCCAGGGTCTGACAGTTTTGAGGAGTACTGGCCAGATATATTGTTAGATGCCCCTCTATTGGAATTTGTGTGATTGTTTTCATTTTTATTCTGGGGTATGGGTTTGGGGGAGAAAAATCACAGAGGTAAAGTACCATTGTCACCATATTATTCCAAGGGTACATATTATCAAATGATTTGTGAACTAATGTTGACACTGATCATCTGGCTAAAGTAGTGCTTTTCAGGTTTCTCCACTATAAAGTTACTCTTTTCTACCATTTTCCATACTCTTTAAAAGAAGTTTATGGGTGCAGCCCACTCCTTTAGGGTGGAATATTTATATTTATTATTTGAAGTTCTTATGCACAAGAATTTGTCTCTTGTACCTATTTATTAATTAAAAAAATTTTAATTTCTATCAAAATGACCTCACAGATACTTATATTTTGGGGTAAAATTCAATACTACTTCATTTTGTGTTCAAGTTATTCCAGCTTTGGCTATCAGGACATCTTTCAGTTGCTTCCCATGCCCCTTTGACATACTCCCATGAATATAATTTTTTTCTTTTATCTTCTTTTAGTATTTTTCTGCCACTACAAGATAATTCAGGTTCATCTTGAATATTTCCTATCTCAATCTTAGAATTTTCTATTTTTCTAAAATTTCTGTTTCCTTTTATTAGAGAATAGTATTACTAAAAACCAAGCTTTGGTTGCTAGATGTGCTCATTGCTACTGGGTGTCATTTGGTTTGGCCCTCTCATCTGACAGCAAAAAAAAAAAAACCAAAAATGTGTGTGTGTACAAAGCCATGAATATACGAGGTCTGTCTAAAGGTTTTCAGCCATGTAATATAAAAAATAGAGACATTTATTGAAGAAGATACAAGATATAAAAACATTGTACATAGGATGATGACACCTAAGTCCTCTTCAAAATAGGTTCCTTGGGACCTCACACAGTTCTCCCAATCACCATCAGCTGCCCTGTCGTATTTTTCTGAATCTCACTGATGGTCTGAAATCTCTTCCTTTTCAAAGGTGATTTTAATTTTTGGAAAAGCTACAAGTCACAAGGCACCAAATCTGGGCTGTAGCGGGGCTGAGTCACCTGGGTGATTCAATGTTTTGCCAAAAAGCTCTGCATGAGATGTGATGCATGAGTGGGCGCATTGTTGTGATAAAGCTGCCAATCACCAACTGCCCATAGCTGTGGCCTTCTTGAATCATCCAAATAGTTTCAGTGGAGGAATGTTCAATTTTAATGCAAAATTTGATGCACATTCGTTGCTCTACTTGCTCAGTCATTTTGAATGCAACCACCACAGGGTACACATGCTCACTCAACAGTGTCTACCACCCCCCACTGACTAATACAGTGAGGTCATCATTGTTCACACATGTGCATTCCAGTCCACTCTCCTTGGCAGCCAGGTTACATTGATGGCGTGCAAACTGTTCTCATCATTTTAACAATAGTTGGACTTTTGCAGACAGACCTCATACACATATCTATGAATACGTACCTATACAGTCTCCTATAACTACATTAAGCTAAACATGAGTTCTTACTGATGTCTCTAACTCTAATCCATTATCATCTAGATCATTGTAGCTCCCTACCCTTGCTTACCTGTAAGTCCCCTAACAATGAGAAACCTGCTCCTACCACATGCTATCCATTTACTTAATTGTTGAATTCCAGTATATAGGTATAGCAGTATCAGATTATTAACCCATGCCCCTAAGGGAAACAACTTCCCAGCTAGAGTTCAGCACCTATACACAGTTCTTTTTGCCTTCAGACATACAGGCTCCCTTCATTTCCAGTTATTTAGGACACCACCTTTCCCTCCATCCCTTTCAGTAGGGTTGTGTTATACATTTTTAATACAATTAGATTATCTTATTATAGTCTGTACTATTTCCTGGGATTCCCTAACCTCCTGAACAGTTATTTTTAAAAATTTGGATACATTGTTTCACTGTTTGTGCTGTAGAGTTCTATGGGGTTTGATAAATGTATATGGCCATGCATCCATCACTACAGTATCATACAGAATAGTTCCTCTATCCTAAAAACCTGTTTTCATCTATTTATCTTTCCCTTCTCTCTCCAAGCCGTTGGCAACCACTGTTCTTTAATGTTTTTTAAGGATGTCGTATAATTGGAATTATGTAGTATGGAGCTTTTTCAGACTGGTTTCTATTACTTAGCAATACACATTTAAGGTTCCTACATATCTTTTTGTGGCTTAATGACATATTTTGTTTTATTGCTGAATAATGTTCCACTGTATAGATGTACCAGAGTTTGTTTATCTACCTATTGAAGGACATCTTGGTTGCTTCTAGATTTTTATGTTTAAGAATAAAGTTGTTATAAACATGTTCATGCAAGTTTTTTGTGTGTGGGCATAAGTTTTCAAATTAATTGGGTAAATACCTAGGAGAATGATTGCTGCATCCTATAAGACTACATTACTAAGTAACTTTGTAAAAAAAAACTTCCAAACTGTTTTCCCAAGTAGCTGTACCATTTTTTATTTTCTACCAGTAATAAGCAAGAGTTCCTTTTGCTCCCTATCCTTGTCAACATTTGTACTATCAGTTTTTGGATTGTAACTATTTTAATAGGTATATAATCTCATTGTAATTTGCAATTCTCTAATAACATGATATTGAGCATCTTTCCATATGCTTGCTTGCCCTCTGTATATCTCATTTATCTTTTTTATGAGTTGCAGATACATGCTATTTTGAAAAGAGCATTATATATTTCAGGAAATGGATATTATACACCTTCCATAATGCATTTAGAGAAGTGTTTAAAACCACACACAATAAAGATGGTTATGAGAGTTGTTAATGCCTGTGACTTTGGGAAGAATGTTATTTCAAGGAATGGATGCCTTACCTTCACTTTTTTAATAGATTTGCTAGATACAGAATTCTTGTATATATTTAAAGTATAATGCTTTCAGCACTTTGAATATATCACCCCACTGCCTTCTGGCCTCCATAGTTTCTGATAAAGAGTGAGCTGTGGTTCCCCCTGTACCTGATGAGTCTCTTTCAATTGTGATAAGTCATTTTTCTCTTTTTTCTTTAAAGATTCTCTCTTTGTCTGGCTTTCAATGGTGTGACAATAATTTGCCTAGGTATGGATTATTTTGTATTTGTAATAGTTATAATTTGCTGAATTTCTTGAATGTGTAAATTAATATTTTGTTTTTGTTTTTTTACCTAATTTGGGATGATTTAGCCATTATTTCTTCAATTACTTTTAATGTCCCTCTCTCTTTTTCTGGGCCACCTTATTATTTGTACATTGGTATTCTTAATGGTGTCCCACAAGTGTCTGAGGCTTTGTTTATTTTTCTTTATTCTTTCTTCTCCCTGTTCTTCAAGATTAGACAATTTCCACTAATCTAACATCAAGTTTGCTGGTTATTTTCTTCTGTTAATTCAAATCTACCGTTGAACACTTATGGCTAATTTTTTATTGTAGTTATTATACTATTCAGCTCCATTTATTCCACTTGGTTTTTCTAATTTCTATCTCTATTGATATGCTGTATTTGATGAGTAATTATCATCAAATAATAATAGTTTGCTTCCTTTAGCTATCTGTTAATTTACAAAGCAAACTTGATTCCTTTAGGTATCTGTTAATTTACGATAACTTCTTTAGGCTTAAACATAGATAGAACACAACACAGAAGAAGAAATGCAGTCTCATCATTTTGTGTTTTATGGTTTTTTTTTTTCTTCTAGAAACCAGAGGTACTCTATGGAAATCTTGGAAAGAAAGAGTTATAAAGCGACCTGCAACAGCCCATGCTTTAAGACCAGATCAGATGATCAGTGATGAATTCGCAACAAATACAAAGGTTTCAGAAATCCAAGGCATGCTACAGGAACTCGTAAAAACTGCAATGTTCAATAAATTGGAAAACAATGCTATTAAATATATATCATCAACCGTAAAAAACCTTTCTATAGCACTGAATTCACTAAAGGATGAATTAAAAGTTAACTTCCAAAATGCCAATATATATATAAATGAGATAAGTGGAGGAGAAAAAGAGGTCTCCCTGAAGATAATACAAGATCTCAGTGAAGAAAATGAAATGCTTCAGCAGAAACTTCAGGATGCAGAAGAAAAATGTGAACGCCTCATTCAATCCAAAGTATCAACAGGGTCACTCACACCAACCTTGAAAGTATTATCTGAGCTTTCTCCACAATCATCCTCAGTCAGTAGCAAGGCTGATAAAGAAGAGAGTATAGAGAGTATTTTAGCCAAAGAATTTGAAAATAGTATGGATGAGGCCCAAAGCAAGGGTACCAAAGCCTCAGGGGTCAAGTGGGACTCAGGTATTTTATATACAGCCCAAGATGAAATGACTCCAGATTTAATTGAACAGCAATCCCTTCTACCTGAGAAAGCAGAGAAAACACCGTCTGAACATATCACTAAAGATAAGATATCACTGAAGAAAGGTGATGCCTATGAGAAAGGTGGGAAGGTCCAGTATCGATCACAAAAAAGAGCAAGCTCAAAAAGCCCATATGTGCAGGAGACCTCTCGATCTAGTCTGAGTGATGATAAAGGTAAACAGATAGTCTCAGAGACCACAGCTGATTACCGCTTTGAGCTACCAGCACTGGAAAAGAAGAGTAAAGAAATAAAATTCCTTTCTGAAACCAAGTCAAAGTCATTGACTGAATCAAAAATTCAACGTGTTCCCGCTGATTTCCCTTCTACTGACACAAAGAGCCAAGGTGGCAAAAATGTACCTAATGTATGGGACCGACTCAGGAATATGAAATTTGAACATATACTTGAGAAAAGCCAAATTTCTTCAGAGATTCAAGAGAAGCCTGCCACTGGACAGGAGTCAATGGACAAAGAAAGCAAAAGTGGTATGAGTAGCCAAGCACAGCCATACGGTGCAATCCAACTTGATCATCCCTTTGAGAAAGTAAAAAGGAAAGGAAAAAAATATCAAATCTCTCCAGGAACTACCACAAGCAAAGAAGGAAAAACTGTAGAGAAGGACATGTCAGTTTTCGCCAAGAAGCTCAAGTCTCATGAACCTGTTAAGTCACAATATAGGATAACTAAAGAGACTTCAGAATCTACTAAAGTTCTAGAAAGTTCAGATGGCAAAATTGAACAGGGTAATCTAGAAGAATTTCATAAAGCCATAATGGCTTTCTTAAAAGAGAAAATTGATAACACAGGAAAGCCTTCGGATAAAAAGACTGTGACAGAAGAAGAGTTAATGCTAAAAAAAGCAGAAGTGGAAAAATTAGGAATCATAAAGGCAAAAATGGAGGAATATTTCCAAAATGTGGCTGAAACTGTGACAAAAATCTTGAGAAAATATAAAGACATAAAAAATGCAGGACAAGATGGAAAGAAACCTATGAAACGAAAAAAGGCAGACTTACTTACACCAGGATTGCATTCTCAGAAGCCAATTAGTGCAATGTCTGAAATCAGCTCCTTATTGTCATCTGTGAGCATGGACCCAGTCACTCACAGTGTGATACAAATGATCTTGACAGAATTAGAAAGTGAAAGAGGTGCTCCTATAGCCTCAATAGCAGGGACAGAGCCTGAGAGGGAAAAACAAACACAGGAGGAGCATCTGCAAGAGGTTCAAGAAAAAAGTTTTGGTATGGATCTTAAACTCCAGTTGCCAGAAGAAAGGAATCTCTGGAAGTCAAGCTATGAGATGATAAGGAAGAATTTGGATAAGGAAAAGGCATGGCTCCAGACGGAAGAGGGAAAGCAAGAGCAGGAGCAGGAGGAAGTGTGGAAGGAACAGCAAAGACAGAGGATGCAAAAGCAGATTGAGCAAGATGGGAAGCAAAAGCAAATGGAAGAGGAGAGAGAGGAGCAGAAGCAAAAGCAGCAGCTGGAAGCATGGAAGCAAAAAATCAAAGGGCAAGGAATACCCTTGGAGAAGAAGAAGAGACAGCGGAAAGGGCAGGTTCAGAAAGAAGTCAAACATCTGAAGCAGGAAAGTAGTTGGGAGGAGGAGGAAGAGAAGCAGAAGTCAATGAGAAAGGCAGAGGAACATGAAAGTCAGTGGCAGAAAAAAGCAAAGGAGCGGATGAAGACTAAGGAGGAAAACACTGAAGAACTTGGAAAGATATTAGGCCACACTTCAGTGACATTGGCTCCCAGGTGGAAGAACATGTGGAAAGAGGCACATCAGTTACACAAAAGGAAAAAGTCCCACGTGAATCTTAAGACACCAGAGACTCTTGTTGATGAAGAGCACTCCATGCCAATCATTCCTCCCACCTCCACACAGTCTTCCTCACCTGAGCCCTTTTCTATTTCTGGGAAATCTCCCACAAAGTCCATTGCTGTCATTCATGAGGAGGCCCCGGCACTGGGAATCACTCACCCCTCTCAGCAGATTCAGGCGTTGGGGAGTACCCCTACTCTGAAGACGTCTCAGGGTTTGGGAGTAACTTATCCACCTGAGCAGGCACAGGCATTGAGGACTCCTCTCACTTTTGAACAAATACCCAAATTGAAAATCCCTTTCAAACTTCAGAAGGCACAAGCACCAGAGGCCTTTCTCATGCAGCAACAAGACCAGGCATTGAGGATCCCTATTACCCCTGAGCAAAACCAGTCACTAAAGTCATCTCTCACATTAGAACAAGCCCAGGCAAAGCACATCCCACTAACAGCAGAAGAGGCACAGATGTGGGGGGTACCTATTACCCAAGAACAGGGCCATGCACATGACATCATTCTTACCCCTCAGTGGGCCCAGACACAGGAAATCACTTTCACTCCCAAGCAGGTCCAGGCCCAAAGGCTCAGTCTCACCAGTCAGCAGGCCCAGGGTCTTGAAGTCACTCTCACGCCTGAACAGGCCCAGGCTCTTGGGGTCACTGTTACCCCTGAACAGGCCCAGGAACTTGAGGTCACTCTCACCCCTCAGCAGGCCCAGGAACTTGGAATTACTCTTACCCCTGA
>PVKM010035520.1:0-15145 GCA_004027735.1 Carollia perspicillata | reverse complement strand
ATATTTATCGCATCCCTGCTTTTTCCAGGCAGGGTGCTAAGTGCTTGAGGCTCAGTGAACAGGCAGTCTCTGCTCATGAACTCACCACCTACACAAATACTCAGGACATGAGCTCTTATTTTTTAATTAAAAAAATTTAATTACAGTTTACATTCAATATTATTTTGTATTAGTTTCACATGTACAGCATAGTGGTTAGATAATAACATACTTTACAAAGTGTCAGGGATCCTCCTGAACCCTGGCCAGGTAGCTCAGTTGGTTAGAGCATTGTCCCGATTGATACACCAAGGTTATGGGTTCGATCCCAGCTCAGGGCACATACAAGAATCAATCAGTGAATGTGTAAGTGGAACAGTGAACCAATGTCTCTCTCTTTCTCTCCCTCTCGCTCTCAAATCAATAAAATTTGTTTTAAAAAGAACCCTGTCCCCCCTGATATTTCCAGTACCTGCCACCGTCGATGGTCATTACAGTGCTATTAACTACGTTCCCTGTGGTGTCGTGCCTGGGACTGTTCCGTCACTGCCCATTTGTACTGCTCCATCCCTCCACCTGTTTCACCCAGGTCCCCAACACCCCTCCCTTCTGGCAGCCATCGGTCTGTTCTCTGTACCTGTGACACTGTCTCTGTGTTGTTGGTTCATTTATGTAGTTCTTTAGATTCCCCATGTAAGTGAAGTCATATGGTGCACCGTTGGTGGGAATGCAGACTGGTGCAGCCACTGTTGAAAGCGGTATGGAGGTTTCTCAGAAAAATTAACAATGGATCTCCCTTAGGACCCAGTGATTCTGCTTCTGGGTAAATATCCAAAAAACCCAACACGCCAGTTTGAAAGAATATATGCACCTCTGTGTTCACTGCAGCATTATTCAAAATACCTGAGTTATGGAAGCAACCCACGTGCCCGTCAACAGGCGCGTGGGTGAGAAAGCTGCAGTGCCTGTGTACAATGAAATATTAGTTGGCCATAAAAAAGAATGATGCTTTACCACTCGTGACAGCATGGGCAGATCTTGAGGGCATTATGTCAAGTGAAATAAGTCCATCAGAGAAAGACACGAGTTTTTTCAAGATCACTGTAACGGGAACTCTGGAGAAGTGCGGGTGCTGTGAGAGTCCCTGTGGGAGAGCTTTGTGGTCCCGCCCCTCCTATTAATACAGGTCTGGGTGGGGGGAGGCTAACTATTTATGGGACAGCTCTCTGGAAAACCCCTAAACCACCACACTTTACTCCACCCTTTGGTGTGAAGCCTGGGCCTCAGGGGACAGACACTCCGCCTCTGACCACACCTGCTCTGGCCGGAGTTCCCCTAGCTCTGCTTCTTGCCTGGCCCCTGGCTGTCCCCGCCCTGACTGCGGCCCACTTACTGGCTCCCTCTGACCTCAGGCTCAGGCTCTTGGAGGAGGCCAACTGCCAGGGACCCCCAGAGTGTGCAGGACAAAGGGAGGTCTGAGCATCCTCCCAGCAAAGGATTTGTTTTACAACATGTAAATCTCCTTATAGTCTTCTGATGGTGAAAGTGCCATACATGCATTATAATAAAAGCTAACATTTCCAAAAATGAATAAAGTGTAAGTTCAATGCATTCCCATATCCTTTTACATCTACCACCATCAATAACACTTTAAACAGTTTGATGTGTATCCTTCCAGATATGTTTGTGTTTATGTAAGCAACTATGTTTTTATATTGTCCTACGTGTCCACATCACCTTATAATTGCTTATTTTCATTTCCTCATGGACACTTTCAAGGACAGTCCATGTAGATGCTCCTTACCCTTCCTGGGTGCTCATGTGTTTCATTGTAGGAAAGTGTCCGATCATCCCTGCAAATCAGTCTCCCAGTAAGGAACACTTTAGTTCTGCCGTATTTCGTTGTCATAAATCTTTTAGCAATGAAGATCCTTATCTCTCTGTCAAAGTTTCTTAGAACGGTATTTCGGGCCTGACATGCATTTTTAATGGCTTTCTGTATATACACAGTGAGGCACTGTGCATTCAGTAGAAACCACATTTTGAATTTTGATCTTTTCCTGGACTAGCGATGGGCTGTATGGTGCACTCTCGTAATTCTGGGCAGTGGCAACAAGATGACTTTGTCCAGCTGTAGCTGACGTAAGTGTTCTGAGCATGTTCAAGGTCGGCTAGGCTAGGCTATGATGTTCGGTAGGTTGTGTGTTTTACATACATTTTTGACTTGTGATGTTTTCAACTTGTGATGGGTTTAACAAGACATAAGTCAAGGAGCAGTTGGTCTTTCTGGGAGCTGTGTGCCTCCGCCTCCCACGGCACACTCAAATGCTTCAAGTGTGTTTGCTGCTGAATCTGCCTGTCCCAGTTGAATTTGGTGTTGTAATTGTGTCATTTATTTCATCAGTATATAAACCAAACAGGCATGGCGAGAGAGGTGGGGAGAAAGGGTTATTGTAAACAAGTTTAAGCTATATTTTTCTTATTCCCAAGTTAAACAAAAAATTGATCATAGCCACCTACCCTATCATATCAGATGCAGTGGCTTCAAACGATTGACGAACTGCATCAGCCATGTGACCATGTCTGTGAGTTATCACCCTCTCCTGATTTGCTTTGACAGTGTCGTCTATGGTGTGTCGGTGTGTTTGTAGGCTGGGTTATCTTTTCTCCCTAGAAACACCTAAAAACCAGTGTCTGAGCTAGGGCATGATCTGCCTTGATGGAAGCTGGTGTTCAGCCCTTCCGTTGGTCCTCAGCAAGCCATGGCTGGCTCTGGTGATACTCACAGAGAGTCCACGTTCAACAGACCCCATGGAAGAGAGGACTAGAAAGTCAGGGAATCACAACTGCTCTCCGTGAAAGGGAGAGAAGTCTGTACACAAACATCCTGTCACCTTCTAACCTAAAACAACACGAGAAATGATTTTACAGCCTCTCCAAAATGAACAAACCCTTTAGGCGACTATTGTAGGCACTTAGTGATTATTTGTTGGGCGGATGGATACACAGGTAAACGCATTTCTACGGGGCTAGCTGTGCAGGGATCTCAGGTTAAGCTGGAATCAATGAAGAATTAAGTCCTGCTGAATTCATTCAACAAATACGTGTTAAGTACCAACTGTATACCTATCAGGTGGCTGGTAACTGCTGTCTGTGGCCACAGCAAGCCACAAGGGCTAGAGCTGCCCTCTGATTGTTGAATAGAGCAAAGACTCCAGGCCTCCGGGACACGCACAGGTGCGGTTTACCCACCAGCACTCCCTGAAATGCTCTGACCAGCTGTGCACCAGGCCAGGGGAACAGGAGGACGTGAGGGGAGAAGGGAGCGTTCCCACGAAATCTCTGAGTTCTCGACGTCTCCTCGGGCTCACTCAGGTCACGCACTCAGGTTACCCACACTGTGTGGAGTTTGACAACGCGCTTACGGAAGCTGCAGGGCATCTCACTGCTGCGTTTTCTCTTCCAGGACATCAACGAGTGTATCCTTGAAAACTACCCCGAGTGCTCCAACCCCCGGTTATTCTACATCATTCCGTATTTTTGTGGACAGCATCCCCGATGCAGGTAAAGATGGAAGACAGGCTCATGGGGACAACAGTGGCAGAATCTCTTGCCTCTCAGCCTCTCGGAATTAATATGTACTGTTAGTGTTTGACAATCTTATTCAAGACTCTGTGGGTCCCGTAAATTAAAAAAAAAAATCAGCAAGTCCAGTTCTGACAGACCCCTCGGGACCACCCCATAAAGGTGGGCCCCTGGCATGCCAAACAAGCTCTTTTTTTGTACTAACGCTACAGAGCCATGAGATTGCAAGGACCAGGGGTGAGCACCGGCCTGCTCCTCCACAGTCTCTGTACCTCATCCACACGGGTCCTGGCCTGTGGGGCATGTCTGATCGGGTCTGAAATGTTCACACCCGAAATCTGATAGCATCTCTCTCATGAGACATACTCAGTACAAAAAGAAGAAAGCACTTCCTGGTGATTACCTTCTTTAAAGAGTGACTTCCTCAGATGGCAGGGCCCTCAGGGGGCCGTGTGCCCACCTCCTGCCTCAGTGTCCCAGGGGCGCTTGTTAGGAAGCCCCTGCTGATCGCAGTCTCCTCGGGGTGGGGAAGGCCACCCCCTGGGTGACTGTGGTCTGGCTGCTGGACAAAGCAGCCAGACCGTGCTAGACAAAGGCGCGGCCTGGAGAGGAAATGGTGGTGACAATGACTGCTCTCTTTGCCTGGTGGACAGTAAACCCTGTTCCCAGGAGTGACACTTCCCCCCCGCCCCCACAGAAAACACGAATTAGAAGGTCCTTGTGTTCCTGAGGAGACCGAGGGGAGATGGCTGGTTCCAAGGTGCAGCTCATTCACTGTACTTGTCGCCGACACAGTGATTTTTGTTGTGGTATTGAGTTTACCCCACACAAGAGTTTGTGTATGGTCAGGATTCCGGGACTGGAACTGTCAGTTTTCTGTTTCACCCTCCACTTCCTGCGCGCAGGGGGCCTCCCCGCCGTCCTCGACCCTGGAATAAAGGACACCTGGTTCGAGATCAGTGCTTCAGACACTGGGGCAGTTTGGAGCCAAATGACTCATTTTCTGTCACAACGAAGATACTGATTCCAGGAAACATGATACTAACTCCCTCAAGTATTTTCTTAATTATCTATTTCCTAATCTTGGAGAGAGTACTCATGCTGTCTTATCTTGGTTCAGACGCAATGGTTTTCAAAAACTCTTTCAAAACTTCACTTTGTCCCACCTCGACAGCAATTATGTGAGCTAGGTAAGGGTTATTCTTACAATTTTCCAAAAGAGGATCCTGGCTAGCCCCAGTTCCCTGAGACGGTGAATGCCAGCCGGGCCTGGAGCCCCGCTCCTGCGACCCCCAGTCTCCCTCACTCACACGTCCTTGTCCGCCTGGAGAGCTGCTCTACGAACGAGGTTAGGCCATTTTCCTTCTCCAATTCAAAGACATTGCCTTCAAACTCTTGAAGAGAATAAGACGATTAGCAGCCACGACCTGACCCCTATTTTGAGTCCTACCAAAATCCTATGTCAGTAAGTTTCATATTTCAAAACTTCTATCTTCATTTTATTGGTTCTCCTTGGTCTTCGTATTACAAAGCCATTCTAATCACCCTTTGACCCATGTTTATTAGGACTGAGGCCTGACAGCCCGTGCCTGTATCCTTCTTCCAACAAAGCTGCAGGCCGGGGTCAGTGAGTTCCAGGGCCTGAGCGAGGCCCAGCACACAGGGGAGAGTGACGACGTGAGCAGCAGGCGGGGGGCCGGGAAGGCTGCTGCTGGCAGCTCCAGCAGAGCTGTTCTTCGGAAAAACGGGGGTTGGCCTTGGACAAATGCGGGTGTGTAGGCAGAAGAGAGACTCTCAGCATGTTGTTGCTGCATTGCAAAAATGAATCTCTGATTTTTTAAATGATTTTTATATCATTTTAGGGAGCCTGGTGAGTGGGCCCTGGAAAGAGCAAAACTGAACGTGAATGAGAACTTCCTGCTCGTGGGGATTCTTGAAGAATTGGAAGATGTGCTGCTTTTACTGGAAAGATTTTTACCTCATTACTTCAAGGGCGTGCTCAGCATCTACAAAGACCCAGGTAACTCTGTCAGCAAGCCCTTCCCTGTTCCGAGTGTTACCCACCTCAAAAAGGACTCAGGATATAAAGCAGTGAACTCCGCTCTTCTGTTCATGAAGGACTGTTCCCCTGGTGTGCAAAGCAAGGTTAAAGCCATGAGATACAAATGCCAAAAGCCTTGAGCGTCAGGTCCAAGTATAAACTTGCCAGGCTTTAAAGGCTTGGTGGGGCCATTTCTGCCTTTGGAAAGTGAAATTGGCCCCACGTCCATCAGCCTGGTCCTGGGCGTGTTGCTGGATGAACTAGTGAGTGGGCTGGTGCGTGCCTGGCGCCCACGGGTGGAGAGGTGTGGGCGTGTGGGAACCTCTCCCAGCACTGGAGCATCTCCGGTCTGTTTCCATTTGACAGAGACGCTCGGGCGAACAGAATCCTGGCAAATACAATAGACAGAGCAGCAAACCGAAAATACAATTATGATTTTATTCTGCCAAACGGACTGGCTTCCAAATTAGAAGCAAGAAAGAGAAGACAGGAAAGCTATCACAAAGGTTGCCCATAGTGCCGCCGTAAATAGAATTACCTTCGGAAATTTATTTACTTTTGTTGCCATTATTTTATCCTGAGAGAAAGACAGACGGCGTTGTTTGTTTCTTTCCTGTTCTCCTTAATCTTCTGCTGCCGCAGCAAGCCCTGCGCGTTTATTCACCAGTCAGTTGGTTGTTTTGTCCTTTCGTCACTCTGAAATGGGAGGCCGCATTCTGCCTTGGAGAGGAGGGAGCAGCCTAAAGGCCCTTCCAACCGACCAACGCAGCCTGCTGCCTCCCCTCCCACAACCAGGCAGGGACCCCACACCTGCGTCACGGGCAGGTAGGTTGCCCAGGGTATCCGGTCTTTGCCTAGAGGAGCCTAGGGACCTGTTCCACAAGGTGACCCCTACCACCTGCAGGGCTGTGCTGGAGGAAGACGGCTGCCTGGTGGATGAGCCCTAGTCTCCCGGGTCTCTCCTTCAGAGATAAATCCCGACGCACCGACGTGCAGGAACATGACTGGGAACCTCAGGGTGCCCCGCAGGTGTGTCTCCTCAGCAGGAAATGTGTTTGGAAGAACCAGAAGCATAATAAACCCTAAATAGTCAGTTTGGGGAACTAGGTCTTCCTTTGCCCTTTTAACAGTGGACACTGTGAAGAGGTTAAAGAGTGTAAAGAAACCTGCTGTGACCAATGTTTAGTTCCGTAAGACAAGACAGCTCTGGTCTTTGTGCAAGAAGGGGCTCTTATCCCAGATTAGATTCCTTTCCTGAAAAGGTTCGCATCATCCTTTGTTATTTTGCCTCACTTCGTCTCGTTGTAGAGTGTGTGTGTGTGTGTGTGTGTGTGTGTGTGTGTGTAATACATGGTAAGAGACAAGAGGCCGACTGAATCCCGGAGACACACAGTTGTCAAATCAGATGAACATGCCCTTGTCCCAGCATCTGCAGAGAGTCAGTGGCCCATGTCACACACATTTTGGGACCCAGAACCAGCACTGTTCCAGGTCCAGGACGCCACGCTTAGCACACTGGAGGTCCACCTCGGGGGTGTGGGTCGAGCACTTAGAGGAGGACATTTTTGTCTTCGTCCTTCTTAAATACAAATAATCCATGAACAAAAGCTTGCTCCAGTTAACTGCTGTCGCCAGGTTGTATCACCTTGACCTCCCAACTGTTCGCTTCACTTAAATGCATGACTTCTCAGAACCTGTGGGCCTTGGCCCCAGGACCTATAGGCACATTAATGAAAGGAGAACATATTTCTGAAAACCGAATTACCATTAGCTCATTGGCCTCCAGCCGCAGTCTTTCCACCTATAAATCAAAGACTGTTTTCCCTCCGAGTCCAGCATAGCAGGATAGTACTACTCCGAGGCTCTCTCTGAAAGAGAATGAGGGACACCCGATACTCCTGTGCGGAGGGATGACAGGTTTCTCACACCCAGGGCCAGCGCGGGGCCAGCTGACACCATCCAGCTGTGCTGGCGGCTGGAAGAGTGAAACACACCTGTACTGCCTTCAGCACCCACCCTTAGGTGCACCCGCCTCCGGGGCTACCCCCCCATCCCCCCAACAATGAAGTAATGAAAGGGGTGATTCACGGCACAGAGAGGGTGTTTGGGACCCTGGCCTGAATTCAGTTCCTGAATGGAACCGGTTGTTAAATATTTTGACTGTCACCCCAGAATCACTCTTCAGCTGTCTCACGTTGTGTACACAACCGGTGAACCTCTGAGTGATTCTTTCTTCAGTCACGTCCACTGCTTCATGGTCTGAAACGGATACACTGTGGGCTATCAGTATTTTTCTTAGTCATGATTTCCTTTGGAGCTAAAATCACAGTGGTGTTAAAGATGAAAATAAATAAGCAAATCGAAGACAGAGATTATGTGAGTATTTGTGATGGGAACAGTCATATAAACAGCCCTCACATAAACCTTTGACTTGGCAAAGAACTGAGCTGTTCTAGTTCAATAGCGCCACCTAGCAGCCAGACATGGAACTAACTACATGACCTAATATTAGCCCTTACCTTTCTCCTTCCTGGGGGTCTGAAAGCACCTGTGTCCAAACCTTTAACCTTGTATTTTAAATACTTTCCTTTATTGACATCACATTAGCATTTATTCTCAACCCATTTTCATTACAAATGTAAATATTGTCATGGAAATTTTTACATTACAGTAGGGACTTCTGTGGGCTGCCTTGAGGAATCAGGCCACCATTACAAAGGAAAAATGTGTAATTCCAAACAAATAGCTAATTTTTGACAATTCAAGTTCATTTATAAATTAGGTGCTTTGCTTTTAAAAACTATTGCTTACTTAAATGTTTTATAAACAATGACGACACATAGAGGACAAATTTAAATATTATCTTTTTACTCAATGGGAATGATAATTAAACTTCCCATCAGAAGTTTGATAGTGCACACTTGGAGTTCATTTGCTGTACAGTATTTAAATCTGAAGACATTTACATAGAAAGTAATAGCAAATATATAGAAAGGAAATTTTAATGTATTATCCTACAGGAAAAATACAAGGTCTCATCTAGTGATAAAAAAATGTCTTTGCTAAGTTAAAACAAATAAGACATGATTAAAACTGGGCCTGTGTATCATGAAGAACAGTCATTCTTTAAGGGAAGAACAGTGAGTTGGGAGTTAGAGGAGACTTCAAGTCCTCTTTCTGCTCCAGTTCTGCCATTACAACCCAGGGAAAGTGCATCTTTGGGTGGATGATCTCTTAGGTCTGAATTATTATAATTCTAAAATATCACATAGAATGTTTTAAGGCTGCCCTTTCTACCTTACGTGGTGATTTCCAGGTTTAGTTTTGTAGGCTATCGCCACCTAGAGGACACAATGGAATCTTGGATGGAGTTTTCTGTTCAGAATCCGTTCTTCCCATAACTAGTGATGTTGCAGTGATCCACAATGGGATCCCATCTCAAACTCTCTGGTCACGAGGTCTAGCCCCTTCTCTGCATGTCTTGTGCATTTCTGTTGAGATGGCAGGGTATCAGAATGACCAGAGCACAGGCTCTCACGCAGACAGCCTAGGTACAGCGGCCCCTCCGCTCCTCAACTGTGTGACCAGGGGCAAGCATAACCCTCTAAGGCTCAGTTTCCCCAGCTGTTTAATACACACAAACAACACTGTCTATTTCACAGGGTTGTTGAGAGAGGCACCTGGCAACTCCACGTAAAGCCCTTAGCCCAGAGCTCAACAAGTGATGAGGACTCAATAATTATCTTTTGGGCTGCCAGTCACGTCAAGGGCGAGAGATGGGGCCTGTGTCTGTGAGAAACTGAGGCATCAGGCTCTCTTGTAACATCTGAGAGAGAGAGAAAGAGAGAGAGAGAGAGAGAGAGGTGAACCTTGACTTATTTTAGCAGTTACACCTGACTTAAGGGACAGGATCCGCTCTATTCTGGTCACACATCTTGTCCCTGAAACAATCACAGGGAGTAAGTTCACCGGAACTATTACTACAATGACACAGATGGGAACTTACAAAACACACATCATCCAAATCACTGTTTTTTTTTTTAATTTTCTGTTTTTATGTCTGAACTCTTACCAGAAATATCAGGGAGTAAAGATTTCAGCATTCAATGAACCCCACTGTTGAGATGGGATTGGGCCAATTACCATTAACCTGTGCTGAGTGCTGCATTTCCAGGCTGTTATATATTATATTATTTGTTAGACATAGGATAGGCGTCCAAAGTTGTAATGGGATTTTTTTATTTTAAGTAAGATCCTAAGATTCAGTTCTTTTAAAACCTTCCGTTCATTTTGCATGTGCAGAATTATGCTGCTAGTGAATTAAACTTGGTCCAGCAGGTGGCGGTGCCTCTCCATTTTTCTCCAGGCCACGCCTATGGTTTCCTAATGCAGTTTTCATCTGCATGCGGCTTAAACACAGAGGTAGTTAGGCTCAATTTGGGGCCTAAAAATGGGATCCAGAATATCAAAGGACTCCAAGTACAATTGAATGCAGAAGTCCAAATTGTGTTATATGAGCGCTAATTGGGGGCGGGGATGGGGTTTTACAATGAAATAAGTTTATGTGGGTTAAAAAAATGTACAGTAGTCCCCCACCCCTTATTCATAGGGGATACCTTCCAAAACCACAATGGATGTCTCAAACCGTGGCTATTACTGAGCCCTATATATACTATGTTTTTTCTCTACATATTTTCCTATGATCAAGTTTAATTTATAAATTAGGCTCAGTAAGAAGTCAACAACAATGACTAAAAATAGAATGGCTATATCAATAACAGTATACTTTAAAATGAAAGCTATGTGGATGTGGTCTTTATCTCTCCCCCTAAGAATATTTACTGGACTCACCCTTTCACCTAAAGGACGCACTTTCCGCCTCTCTTTGGTGTATCCGCATTGCTAGCACCAGCACTCTTGAGCTTTGGGGCCATTGCTGAGTAACATGAGGGTGACCTGAACACAGTCGATCTGACAGCCCAGATGGTTGCTAAGTGGCTAACAGGTGAATAGCGTATACAGAGGGGCTATGGTGGACAAAGGGATAATCTATGTCCCAAGCTGGATGGAGATTTCATCGTGCTACACAGAACAGCACACAATTTGAAAGTTGTGAATTGTTTATTTCTGGAATTTTCTGTTAAATATTTCAGACTCTGGTTGACTGTGAAACCATGGAAAGCAAAACCGTGGATAAGGGCATACCACTGTGTACCATCAACTCTGGTTTTATAAAAATAATCCATCATTCTACAATGTCTGGATTAAACTGGTGCTGTCTTTAGCTTTTCATTTCCATTTTTATTTTCTATCTCCTATTGCTTTTGTGCTATAACAAAACTCCAAAATGTTCTGGAACCTAACAGCCCTTGGTCAAGAGGAATTCGTATTATATACATCTACAGACACCAATGAGATTGTTCAAAGAACTCTATTTATCATTTATAAAAATAAGTCTGTATTCTAGACTACCCTGCGGTTGCTCGTCTGCATCAATGTTATCCCTAAGGATTTGTTTTTCAGCAGCCATGTCCTAGGCCAGAGTCTAGTCATGCTGGCCCTGAGTTGTGGGTTTGTGTGTGCATCTGTTCATTCAAAGAGCTAAACTCCTTGAGATACAGCAGTCACACCTGAGTCTATAGCCTTGGGTCCCAGGCGCATTAGGAGCTCCTAAATAATAATTTGCAAAGCAATTTACAGTTAGAAGGCACTTTCAGATGGAATCCTCTGGCGGTGAGGAAGACAAATAGTCTTCACCTCATTTTCTAAAGAAAGGAGTCAAGATTCAAAACAACTAATTTGCCCACAGTTACCAAGTCCTAAGTGACCACAGACATTCACACTTCTGTCCCCAGAGCTACCAGAGACACCATGAACTGTGATGCTCCCAAGATTCTTCATATTTAATTACTAGTTCAGAGGTTATTAAGTATTAAACTCTCAGATAATATATTGCAGTAGAGGTAAAAGCTTAAAATACAATTTATAGGTTATTTTTTTAATTTTTAACTTATAGTTTACATTAGATGTTATTTTGTTTCAGTGTCAAGTGCACAGCACAGTGGTTAGACAGTCCTATGCTTTACAAAGTGTTCCCCCGAGGTTCAAGTACCCACCTGGCACCGTACGTGGTTATCATGCTATTATGCCCTGTGCTGAGCTTTCCGTCCCCGTGACTACTTTGTAACTACTGATCTGTAGCTCTTAGTCCCGTCACCTTTTTCAGCCAGTTCCCTTCCTCTCTGTCAACCATCAGTTCGTTTTCTGCATCTATGAGTCTATTTCTTTTTTATTTGATCCTTTATTTTATTCTTTAGATTTCACATATGGGTGAAATCACCTGATATTTGTCTTTCTCTGTCTGACTTATTTCACTTAGCATGCTGCTTTCTGGGTCCATCCATGCTGTTGCAAACGATGAGGTTTCATTTGCTGTGGCTGAGTCGTATTCCACTGTGTATACGTGCCAGACCTTTTTTGTGCCCTCGGATATCAGTGGGCACTTGCGTTGCTTCCGTGTCTTGGCTGCTGCAAATAGCACTGCAGTGAACATAAGGGTGCATATGTTCTTGTGAGTTAGTGTTTGGGGTTTCTGCAGATATATACTGAGAAGTGGGGTCACTGAGTCCTAAGGCAGTTCCATTTTCACCTTGTTGAGGACCCTCCACACTGCCTCCCGCAGTGGCGGCACCAGCCTGCACTGCCACCAGCAGTGACTAGGGCCCCCTGCCCTCCACCGCCTCGCCAGCGCTCATGCAGACCGTCTGCTTCAGGAGGGAATGTGAGGTCAGAAATCCTCGTCCATCACTAAGGTGTTATCTGAAGCCAGTGTGTGGTAGTCCACACAGAGGAAAATAATTTTTAAAATGAAGCCCTTGGACAGCATTTGATAGCTTTCTGGTGGGGACGGGGTGGGGGGAGTGATAGGGAACAGTGTTGCCAGACTTTTAAAATAGTGTCTAAAAATGAAAACTGAAAGCATATGACTATTTTAACTGTGTCTGTTGAGTAAATGGCTACAATTCACACAAAATGTAAAGACCCCTTTAAATTAACTCCTAAATGCTTAGGGCTCTTCAGCAAATACTTTCCCGGAGGGCACTCCCTAACCACAGCCTGAGAGCTCCTTCCGCTGGCGGCCATGTCACCGTCCCACGAGGGTTCAGACTCTAAATGTGTCTACATGTGCCTAATGGATTTTATGAGAGCTTAAATTTCAGCCTAATTATATACATATAATATATATAATAAAATAGATAATAAATATGTTAATGTACACAATAAATCACATATTGATATATAATAAATAATATATAATCATATATATGCTTTTGACCCATTTCAACGATAATTGTAAATTCTGTTGAAAATAATAATTACCTTGAGTTATATTTTAATGGATTTGTCACTTGCCTATTAATTGACTCTTATTAATTCACTGCTTATTAATTTACTCAATGCCCCCAGGAGAGGGCATCGTCCATGTTATTTCCTACAATTAATAGGAAAACGGGACTTAACTTACAGACATTGATTTTCTAGTAATAACTTTCCCAACATAGTTCTCATCTGTGAAAACTGATGTTTAAATATCGTCTGAAAATACCAGAACAATTCAACAAACACACTCTTCAAGCGTTGAGGTGTCTGCAATGCGCCAGTGCTGGGGAAGGGCTGTCTCGAGGTAAAGAAGACAGTGACCAGCTCAGAGGGGCTGCGGGAGCCCCTCCGAGCGCAGGGACTGGTGCCAGGCCTTGGAGGGCACACTGGTGCTCACCGAGCGGACATGGGAGGAGGCACTTCAGGCCGAAGAAAACAGCGTGAGTGCAGGCCTGAAGGCGCAAAGGGCCAGGGGAGGCATAAGGACTAGTCCGGCCATCCCCGGCTGACCCTGCCTCTTGGAGCTGGGTACCCCAAACCCTCACAGTCAGTCAGTCCCCCTGCCGCCAAGACAGCCCTGCCAGAGGCAGGCAAAGTACCGGTAGCCTCAGCTCTCCATGTGGCGCAACCTGGAACGGAGACACTCACACCAGTCCTGGAGCCAGTGGCCAAGCCACAGTTGTCAGAGGTTCCTGTGTGTGTCACCCCCCCCATTTCCTGCCCTCTGCTAAGCCTGACCACCACCCGAGGACCCCACACTTCCCAACAGCGCCTCAGGGATCCTGCCAGGCACGCAGGTCCCTATGCTGGGGTTTCTCCTAATCGCTTATTTCCCAGTCTCTTCACCTGAGATCCAGCCTGGGGCACCCACTGGCTCCAGGTGGCACTGCACTGTCCAACGGGGGATCCCACTGCACCCCTCCAGACCCCAACAGCTGCCCTGCCTGACCACCTCAATTCCCCCTTTCCCGCCAGCATGGACTCCCCTTCAGTTACCAGTCACCCCCTCACCCAGGCGTGGCTGGCTGGGTCCCCTGCCACTGACTCTGGTTTTCCTGGCCTCCCTCGCTGGGAGCCTTGGGATTCCCACTCCAGAAGTCTCCCCCAGCCCCCACCTCCCACTCTGTGAGTCCTGGGAAACTGGTCTAGTCTGCGTCCCAACCTCATCCTCTGGAGAGCCCCCGATGCCCCCCACACGTACTCACGCAGTGTGGCTAGGCATGGGGTGTGCACTCTTCTCTTATGATTCATTTCCCCAAATGAAAACCTGGCTAATGATATCTGGGTGTAGAGGTGAATTTTCTCTTCTTACGAATTTAATCACTTCCACTTAGTTTTTAGTCGAGGTTGACAGTAATACACTTTGCACTGAGTAAGAGCATTACTAAGGGTAAAATTAGTCACCACGAATTTCAGTTTCTGGACTTTCCTGATAAACTGCAAAGCTGAAATGCTTCTACAGCCTGGACAAAGCAGATTAAAGAGAGACCTGGCCCCAGAGAGTGACTGTAGGTCTGTCATAAAAGACCCTGTGACCTCCCTGCTCCCTCCTGCCCGAGGCCCCTGTCACCACAGGGATCCGTGTGGCGATGGGGGAAGAGCGGTAGGCAGAGATCTCAGAGCTGTCTCTGTGCCCTTGGCTCATGGCCTTGCCTCTCTGACATTCTTTGCTTATAAAATGTACCTCCAGCTGGGGTGAAATACAATCCTTACCCATTTTTGCATGACTCAACATTTTATCATGGAAGCTTCTATTTTTGTTCGCCTCAATCTTTTTCAAATTAAAAATACCATTTCCCGGTCTGTATTTTTTTCAATCCCTCAGACATTTGATCAACATAGAATGCCCTGGCTTTTCACATCTTGCAAACGGCATCAGACCGTGAAAGAATACAGCCGCAAACTACAAACACACCTGCGCACAGAACACTGCTGGTTTTGTGGGCTATATTAAGCCCCTGCATTTCATTGTGCGCAAACCCACAGGGAAATGCAGTGTAATTCCCCACGGACGAGAGTGGGAGAGACTTGCTTGTTGAGTGGGGGTTTCGGATGCTCTGACGGGAAAGTCTCACCTCCCCCGCTCCTCCTACCCGGTGCTTCTAGGTACTTCTGCCTTGTCAGAGCCAGACACCTCTGTGGCTATGTTTCAAAACAGGA